>BPLR01014256.1:0-149707 GCA_021605095.1 Caerostris extrusa | reverse complement strand
TGTGAAATACAAATTAGTATATAAGTTAAATAAAATTCCATAATTGCAAGCTATAATCTGTAAAATTACCAATATGATTTTCAAACCCTGTATTCGAAATTATTTTATGTTCGAACTAAACGCGAGAGTACTAAATTGATTTAAACGACGATTTATAAAGTAAAGTTGTTTATGCACGCACTTTTCTGTTAAATTATTTCAAATGTCTTGATCCCGATTCTATAAATATCCACAACCACGCGTACTTCAAAACTATTTGACAATAGCGTTGTTTTGTTTTCAGTAAGCCTTAATTTCCTAAATTAAATGGTAAAGTTCAATTTTAAATTTCTTTGTCTAATCTCGCATTTTGATTACAACTTCAAAATTTCTTCCTGATGCTAATTTTAGATGTTCACTCTAATCGTATTTAAACAGAATTTCTTTTTCAAATTGGGTTTCACTACATAAAATTGAATTTGGAACATCGATTTTACAGTATTGGCAGTGCAGGACTTTTCGCAACGTTTTCTATCGCGCTGAATATTTATAATTTGCTCATTGCTCAAATTACAATATACGTTAGCATGCTATTTCTATGAAAGGGCAACAATTGCTCCTCCTAAATCATATTAAATGAACTTGGGAGATAAAGTGTAGAATAGAATGTTTTTAAAATTACTTTTTTTTGTTAATATGGGAAATTTTTAAACTTGGTAAAGTCAATTTTCCCATTAACTCTTTTATTTTATAACTGTACTTTTAATTGTGTAAATACCTTGTGTCTTTATGATATTGTTCGAACCTTAAAAATTTTCTTTTATTTTTTATTTTAATCTTTTTGCTTTTGGGCATCGTCAACGGACCCCGCATTGTACCCCTAGCTTTAGCTTTTTTCGATCTCTTGCTTTAATTGTTCTCAAAGCAAGAGATGTTTTTCCTAAATTTTAGGCCTGTTATATTTTTATTATTGAAATTCATTAATTGAAGCAACTACATTTTTATGGAAATTTTTCTATTTAACTTAAGATGTGGAGGTATTGTGGTTCTTAAAACCACCTTTGGAACTCCATGTAACAGGTACGCCCGTTTGCACCCCATTAACTCTGGAAACATCATAGATTTTGAGTAAGTCATAAAATAAAGATCTTGCATAATTTTTGAACCCTCAAACAATTAACACCCTTAAATTACTTAAATGGGAAACAGTTTTGATCCTAAATTGATCATTTTTTCTGAGATCAAAATCTCATTTGTTATTTAAACTGAAATATCAGATTGAACATTCTCCAGGAAGGTTAGGAATTCTTTTAAAAAAACTATGCGACAATTATGATGTATATGCATATTCCCACAGCTTTCCAAATTTTTATTTCCAGGAATGAAATCTTTATTTAGTAAATTTGTCTGCTCGATGTGAAAATCATTTCATTTTTATGCAAGCTCATCTTTTCTTGATTTGCCAATGACTAAAGAAATTGCTTACTTGCGTTTTATTTTATAAAAGTAAAATAAAAAGTATGTGTGTGTGGGGAGCATTTCCGGGAAAGAAATTCTAAATAGTGTTGTTTAGTCGAAACCCATGTCCCTGTTTGGGAGTCAACGCCCTATGCCGAGAAAAACACCCTGTCTGGGGGGGGTGTCACAGCAGGGGAGAAAGAATGTAAGAGTCAGTTGAACTTTACCCAAAAGAAAGATTGTGTGGCAGTCTATCTTCTGAGCTTGATGGCTGCATAAGTAAAGGAGTTGAAACTCAGCTACCAAAGAGATATCATGTGGCAATTTGCATTTCAGTTTTGATGGCTGCCTAAATAAAGAAATTTAATTTATACAGTCCATTTCCATTTTTCGTGTCTGTGTCGAAAGATTATTTGAGTTTATTTTTGTCACCGAGCTATCGAACAGTTGTGTTAGTATCCCTGCTCATATATATAAGAATTCAAACTGCCTTTCAATTTTATCAGAATAAGTCTTAAGACTTACGAAGTCAAGGTTTCGCCAATAAACTTCGGGTTTAATTGAAGAGATCGGGAAGTATATTACAATTTTTGTAGTTAAATGCTATTTTATCATGCTAATTGAGCCTTAAGTTATTCTGCTTTATAGGCAGAATTTGAAAGAACTCGTATTAAGGTTATGCTTGGTTTTGAAAATAATACAGCTGTAATTCAAGACTCGTATCTAAATAGCCTTGAGTAGGGAAGGGGGTTTGCAACATGCTGTTGGCTTTTTAAAATTCATTTTTGCTTAACGACGCTGGTCGTAGCTATATTTTTCTGCGCAAGGGCAACGTCAACTACATGGTTTCACTGAAATTTGAAGTCAAATTGGAATGAGAGACAATATTTTCTTTTACATAAAATTTACAAAGTGCGATTTAAATGTGTGCATTTAAAACGTAACTTATATTAGTAGCCATTTAAAAAGTATGGTGTTTTTCTCATTAATATTTAGTTTATGTATCTGCATTCAATCGTTTAGCACACTTTGTTTAGTAACGAACTTTAATAAAATATTGAACTTTTATAAGGATCGCTATTTAAACGGAATGCAAGAAAGATAACATTAACAGAAATTTTTTTAAAGACAAATCATGCAGTTGAAATTTTTTTTTCTATTCAATAAAACCTAATGTTGATTACAAATCTTAAACGAAGATTTAAAAACCGCTTTTAAAAGATTTCTCGAATATTGCGGGCAAAAAAATATTGTACAATATGAACAGCAAATTGGTTGACTTGACGTGGTGCTTTGATATGGTGATCTCTGACGCTGCTTTACCTCAATTTATTCAAATGTTTTAAAAATATAACAAAACACAATAATTCGGCCGAAGTGAAAATGAAACCCTTATAATGGAACTACTCTAAAACTTGAAAATTCTAGAAATCATTGCCTACGATGCATTTTAAAAAGAAATTTTTTAGCCAGAAACGTTGCTTGTACTTTCTAGAAAAAAAAGAATATAAAATAGGATGGGTAAATTTGAAAAAGAAATGGATAAAACTACAGATTAAATAGATCGTAACATTTTTTAACAATTAAAACGATGGTTAGAATATATGAGTACAACTAGTACTTGAACTAAAAAAGAAAGTGAAAGAAATAATCTCAGAAAGAATGGGGTACCCAATAGCTTTACAGGGTTACGAGACTTTTCGTAGAAATTGAAGCATCGTTGTCTTGTGAGTATTCTCTGACATATCAAATATCCAAGAATAAGATGAACTCTATATCCAAAAGAGCTTTGCAGTTTATTTCGCGCTGTTACATATTCCATGCAGTAAAACAACAATACGTTCAACTGTTTCCGTAGTTTTTGCAGATCGGGCATGAAGATGAGCAAATTGGTTAAAATCGTTCAGTTTCTTTGTTCAAAAGAAATATATTCATTAAAATTTCAGGATTATTTCTCATTGCACTGAGAGTTTTCGTATACTCTTTCCTGAAATACGTTTGGATAATCTTGGGACAAATAACATAAACACAGCCAAAATCTTTTACACAAAGTTCTTAGTTCGCGAAAAATACAAACTAAGCTAAATTATATAGCGGTAACGATTTTATAAATTTTAAAATATACAAAGATTAAAACAATGTTGATAGCATTACACCTTATATAACTCGTATAAAATACTGAATGAAACGGGTGCAAAACATTTCTATTGCAAGTTTGATAAACAGCGTAAGTTTTCATGCATCGGCATTTTACCTTTAATTAAAGGTATGATTAAAAGACGAAAGTTTATTATTCAATTTGGTCTTCATATAAATTTGAAATAATTAATTAATAAATATACAATATTGATATATCTTAATCTAATAAATACTTTTGTATATTTAACTATATATCTGTTAATTGATATTGTGTAAAAATTATAAGCATGATGTGCATTAAATATATGATAAACAGCTTAATTTCATTATATATACTTCTGTTTACATTGTGATTTATATATGTAATACGAAATAATATTTTATGTTCATTGAAAAAGAATCGAATCTATGTTGAAAATATAGCATTTTTGCCTTAATAATATCAATTTATCCATTAAGGATATAACTTAACAAGACTGACCGAATTACTTTAAAAAAATTATTGTACATTAAACAGTGTCATATTTCGCTTAGAAAAGTGTGCATACTTGTGTATACTTAAATAACCAAAGAAACATTTATACCAGATATAAAAGACAACTTTTATAGGAATTTCATGAGCTTCAAATCTTTATTTTGAAATATGGATTCTTAATTCATATGTTTAACTTAAATAGTTTTGTAAAAAAAAAAAAAAAAATAAAATGGTATTCATATTTTAAAATGAAAATTCTGCTTTTTAATGTTAGAAAGTAAAAACGTATCTTATTTAACGGTTACTGAAAGCTGGAAGTTATTAATTCAACCGCTTCATGTCGAGAGATTGCTTGGGATTAAAAAATAGTAATGCATATATTGATTTTGATATTGAAGATATTGAGTTCTTTTTTCTCTGATGCTTTTACTAAAAGTTTGAATCAATCTTTTATTTTAACTGTGAACATCCGTCACATGCAAATTGAAATGAGCTTCCATTTTTTCAGAAAACGGCATTCCACACAAAACATGCGATGAGCATCAATTCCAATGTCTTGAAGATGGCCACTGTATTCCTCAACAATGGCATTGTGATGGTCAACATGATTGTGAAGATGGATCAGATGAATCAAAGTGTGGTAAGACCGCATCATCGGCTTTTAAATGATTTCATATTCTCAAGATAGAGTTGGAGACAACTTTAGTTGTGTAATCTTTAGCATTTTTAAGTTAATTTTATCTAATTTTTAGATAGCATTAAAAAGGCAATTTAAGGCTTTAAAAAATCTCAGTGAAGGTACATAAATATTTAAATACTTCAGCGAAATAAATGTTTAAAGTTTATAACCATTTGGTTTTGATATTGCTTGAGTCGCTAGTTTTTTCTTGCATATTGCAATGATATTTCTGTTTTATTTGTACTTAATTCAGAATGCTTTTCTTCAAATAGGAAGGGTATAAAATTAAACTATAAAGCATTGCCTGAGTAAATCTTGTCTTTCATACATCAATTTTAACACCATTGTCATGCGGAATATAATCAATCTGGATGGTTTTGAGTAATACTTTGAAATAATTTTACGAAGAAACGTAGATTAAAATGGGAAAGATAATTAAACTAAATATTTTCTTTTCACAGGAAATGATACTAACTGCCATGGCTTCCGGTGCAAGGACAATCATTGCATACCTTTACATTGGAAGTGCGATGGTCAAACTGACTGTCCCGATGCGTCTGATGAAGAACAATGCCCAAAAAGTAATTTTGTCTTTTATTAGATCAAGGTTCTTGAATTTTGATTGTATTTATAACATTAAGCTTAAGATGTTTAACTCTTTAGAAATAGCAGTATTTCCCATTATAAAAAAATACTTGTACTAGCCATCTTTACGAGACGCGTTCCTGAGAATTGTGTACAAAAAGAACCAAATCTTTAGTTTTTTATGTACAGTCAGTTATGAACGCGGAGAATATCTTTTATTAATTGAAAAGAGAAAAATGGACAAACAATTTTTTGTTAAAAGAATTTTTTTCTAATTTAGTTTCTGGGATGTTCCAATAAAAATAAATAAAAATGGCATTTGGATTTGTTTCTTCACTGAAGAAACTAAACGATTACAAGTAAAACACTAGTACAGAAATAATGGGAAAACTTTTGAAATTTAATTTTTACAAAACCAAAAAATATTGGCAAGTTTAATAAGAATATACTATTGATTGCATATTTGATACTTGCATATAAACTAACGAGTTTAGAATTTTCAAAGATTAAACATAACTATTACTGTTTTTGCACTTAAATATATTAATTATGAACGTTACTTAAATGGACAAGTGTTTCATGTACCTTTAACTGCACACAAATCTTAATACACAAATTTCTAAAATCCATAAAGAACAATTTTCTTTCAATACAAGCAATAAACTTGGACAATATTTTAAACAATTGTTTCACAATTTTCAGTTAGTGTTATCAGAATCTTTAAAATCACTTCTTTCTACTGTACCGAAAGAACGTTTATGGAAGCTTCTTAAGCTTGTTCAATCACTCCTTGAGATTTCTCGTTCAAAGTTATTTGCAAATTTAATAAATTTTATTTTTCAATTTCTTTTCTCTTTTTTTGTTAGAAAAATTGTGCCCCGATACAGAATTTACCTGCTCAAATGGAACATGCTTGGATCGAAAACTAGTTTGTGATGGCAAGAAAGATTGCCCAGATGCAAGCGATGAAGGCGAACACTGTAGTAAGTATTTCAATTTGCGTTGTTTTTATCTAATACTCGATTATTCACTTGAACCTGAACTTCATTGAATAGTTAGCTTATTTTATTTGTCAAATAGTTTTGTTTCAAAGATTTTTACTAAAATGAAAATTACGCAATTTTAAGGTAAATTCGTTACTCATATTCAATTTTTACGTGGCTATCCGTATTGCACACTATAATCGGAACAATAATTCCGATTTATCAATAAATCTTTCGAGATCGTCTTAAGACATTTTTAATTACGGCAGCAATATATTGTAACTTATTTTTAAAATAAATAATGGAAACTAAATAAAGAGTTCCTAAGCAATAAATTGCATACAGCTCTTTTTACCTTTTTTGTGGTGAAATGAAGTCAATAAACTTCATCGTGAACATCAACGTCTATTCGATCAGAGAAAATGTAAAATAATTAAGTTTGTTGAATGATCAGTTTTAATTGGATTTTATTTATCGCAGAACTCGTAATGCTAAAGTTTCTTGGATTGATGCCAAAACTATAATTGCTGTATCGGTGCCTTTTCAGCCATTTTTGAGTTTTTTTTTTTTTGTATCGCTACATGAAGCAAAGTATATCTGTCCTTATTGGAAGACTTCTAATAGTCTTTCAATGAATCTGTCAAGCACAATCATCTATTCTCGTTCTTTTAGCTTCAGCATTATCTAAAATAAAGCGAAGTATGTGAACGATTGTAGAATTCTTGGTCAAACGCAATTTGACTAGTATAGTGGAAAAGAATTTCATCTTTTGTGAAAATTATAGCCGTCTTCTGATTTCTTTACCAATTTCCTTAATATTAAAAGAAAACGTTTTCGCTCGTTCTGCTTATTTGTTAGATGAACTTTGATCACCCATTATAATTGTAGAGAAATTTTTTTAACAAGATTTATTAAATTTCCACTTCTGCATTTTTTAGCAATATTCCCACAATGTTTATATTAAACTGTTTTTTTCCATTAAAAAATCGGAACTTATTGTAACTATGTGGGTCGGGTTAGAAATAGCCCCATTGTAGCTCATGCATGTCATAAAAGGAGATTAAAACGGGTACCCAGTGTCAGGGATATAACCGGGTGGGGTGAAGCCATACTTCTTCCTTTGGGTACCCCATGTTTTTGTGCCGCAAGGTCCAGGACTAAAGTTGAATTGGTACTTGCGTATTAACGATACCTTGGCGACAGATTTGGCGGTTTTAAATGCCGCCAATCTAACAGTTGCAGATTTGCTGAGTTTTGACGCCATTTTTGTAGTGCTACGAAAATGCGTATTTGGGATTTGCCAGAAACGGAACAAGATGCAATTTTATTTTTTCAGGAGCGAAATATTTTACCAATACAACGAAAATGTCCCGATTCCCATGACATGAAACTTTATTTTGGTGAACGTAAGTTTTGGAAATGCAATTTCAGTCAGTGTGCTTATCGTGTGGGACTTAGAAAAGACAACTGGTTTGAAGGAAGCAGAATTCCATTTTGTACAGCTTTGAGATTCATATACTGCTGGTGCGAGGTTGACGTCGAATTTTGAAAGCGTTTTGATTTTAAATGAAGTGTTTTATATATTTTATTTGGAACAAAAATTTTAAGTTTAGATTGGCGCCACTTGAAAACCGCCAAATCTGTATCTGCGGTTGGCGCGTGTACTCTTTATTGGCGCAACTGTCGCCAAGATATCGTTAATACGCAAGTACCGTTGAATTTTTATCTTTTACCATGACTAGTCGTTTTAAGACACGAGTTCATGCACTTGATCTAGATGTTGACCAAGTGGGATAAGTAACAACGTATTGTAAATCCAATAAAACTAACGAAAACGACACGGAAAATCCCTCGAATCTAATTGCTCCACTGATTTTGAAGCGATTTTTATGTTTCTACTATATTGAGCCCTTCTAGGAAATTTTTAGATAACTGTTTTATGTGAGAAATTGTGGCGCGGAAACATTTTCAGTCTCGCTTCATTTATTTCAAATTAGTAGAGATCATAATAGATAAAATTATGGCGGGATTTGCATGAAAAAAAAATTGGTTTTAGACTTGGAAGTTTTTAGAATCGGTTTTGAACCATGGCATGGAAAAGCAGGTTTGTCGAGTCGACTAAAGATGGGAATCAAGTTATAGTAAACTTGGCAAATTGCAACGATATACAATTTTCTTGTAACAAATCAATAAGTATATTTTTTCTTTTTAGATGACATATGCGCAAACGCTACCTGTTCTCAAAAATGCAGATTAACACCGGCCGGTCCTGAATGTTACTGCGATGACGGTTACAAACTACAAACAGATAATAAAAGTTGTTCAGGTAAGTGGTTAAATTATTTTACTTAATGACATGGAAGCTTAACTATAATGCTGAATATTGAATTTAGTAAATACAGAAACATGTCTTATTCTATATGAAAGACATTGTTAAATAAAAATACTGGAAATTGAGTATTCTGACTTCAAGATAATTTAACTAATATTTAAAAAAATATTGAGACATGCCAGTTATTCTGTTAGAATAAAAACTTCATGAATGTTCAATGTCTTCTATTCCAATAAAAAAATATTGGAAGATGCATTAACTCTTATATTTAGTGTCCCTCAAATCCCAGTGGGGAAATATCAAACTCCCGAATACTAGATTCTTAATAGTACAGGGGAAAGTAGTATCTTGATTCTTAAATGAAGGCATAAAATTATATCGAATATACAGAAGAAATTCAGTATTTCGATGTTTAGAAAACTAGCAATAAAAATACAAACTAGGACCGTTATAAAATGGACTCTTGCATTTCAAAACTCGGTATATTCTAAAAACTTGTGTATAACGAAATTTATCCGGTACATCCATTTAAATATTGCAATTATCAATTTCATCTTCCGATTTAAAATGTTAAATTAGTATCAAGATGTACGAACATAAAATCCCCATTTGTGATAAATTCTAAGTTTTAACTTAAAGCTTCATATCTGTATATCCTAAATGTTCTCGCCTTTCACTTATCAGAATAAAATGCTTTCATAGTAGTTGATTCTCAGACTAATGGAAATAGGATAAGATCGAGGTCGACAGGTGACGTAAGAGTAGTTTAGAGTTGGTTTAATGCTATCAAGTGTTGGCTTTTTTCTTTGCTTTACATTAAATGAAACGACTCTCTCAGTTGATTGTATATATTTATTAATATTTCAAATACTAGGAGATGGCCAGCGATGGCTCAAACAACTCCGTTACTTACCTTCAACCTTGTTCTCACATTGGGAACTCCGCAACAGGGACACACCTAGTTACATTCCTTGTTGGGGGCGCCATCTATCTCCTTCTATATTAACAGTTTACACAAGGAACTTTTCTAGTCAATGCTTGATAGCTTGACCAGCATGGCATAGTCTATGCTTGATATCAGTAGTAAGATTAAATGATTGGACAGTTCTCGCAATATTGCAAATAAAACACACTATTAAAGTTTCGGCAATGCAAAACTGTTAATTTCGTCTGATTTTTTAAATTTTTATAGTAAGATTTGCTGATATTTATCAAACTGCAAAATGCAAGCAAATTAAATAGTCGCTTTGATACTCGAGACTTTTGAAAGGTTTCACAGAACCCGTTGAATAATTTTCGAATATCTTGTTTTGCTTTTTTGTGCTAATTTAAGTCTTGTCCAAGAGAACAAAAATATTATAGCTTCCAGAAAAACCAGGAAATATGCTTTCAAGTTGAAGCACAGTGGGTAACAGCTTGGCAATTTCTTGCCAAATTCATTGACATGATCATTAACTTGCCGTTGATTCATTTTTACTGAAAGACTATGAAAGGTCAAACTATGAACTAATAAAAACTTGCTATTAATGGCGGATCGTATTCTTGAAATGCCATTCACTGATTAACAGCGGGGAATAAACTTGAATCGTGAGTGTCACATAAGGGAATTTTCCGCTAGAATGGAAGTATTGTAAGATACCAATGAAAATTTTATCGTCTTTTTGTCTGGATACACAACTTAGGCTAAATTCTATGTTTTATTTTCATTTTTACGGAAAAGCACAGAGTTCGAATGTTGGATGAAAGATGGTTCTATAGTGATGGCTTTTCTAGATGACAGAAGTAGTTTCTAGATGAGACTAGATGCAGTTTCTTAATATTGGGGTCCCTTCAAGCATAACAGCATAGCTTTCCGAAATTGTTCGAATTCGAACATGATTGATGGAAGAGTACTTATTCGTATTTCTTATGGGCCCTTTTACTTTTCATGTAAAAGGGCACAATATTGCTAAAATCAATAGTGAATAACATAACGTTGATTTTCTATTAAATCAAGCTTTGTAATTCGCTGTAACCAAGCTTAGTGAAACACAAACAGTTTTGATATATTTTCGATTTGGAAGCAATAATGTATCAAATCTTGTCAGATGAGCATTTCTCAAAAGTGGCATTAAATGAAGACTGAATTAAACTGAAACTATAAATGCATTGATTAGAATCATTATTGTTGATGATTCATCAACTCAAAGTTTTCTATCCATATATAAGAACTTTAACATTCTAGCCAAAAGTCTTCTGAAAATTTTTACATGGAAATATTTAATGTTTTCATTGGTATTTTAAAATAAGAGAAACTAATTTTATAGTAATGCTGTACTCTCTGTATTCATAAAATGAATTGCTACTTTTTAGATATTAACGAGTGCTTGAATGAAGGATTCTGCAGTCAAGAGTGTACCAATTTAATTGGATCATACAATTGTTCGTGCAAAGAGGGCTATGATCTGGTCAATAATACATGCAGAGCCACGGGTAAGTATTGCACCTTTAAAATGATTATGCCGATTCTTATAAACTGCAATTTTATACACATTTAGTCCTTTTATACAAATTCTTCCACGGATATAAAGAGTGAAGAACGTGCACACTTAATATACAAGTAAATTTTGGTGGATAACTAGCATTTAGAATCCAGTATCGGAATAAGGTGCTAGATTATTTTGAAAAATGTAGACATTTTACTTTTTGTGATAGGACCAAAGAATCAGTCTTGTGTCGATGCTGATATTTTTGAATGTAGATATGCGAAATGAAATCTTAAACTATATATTTCATTGTTTTTTTAAACGACTTTAAAACAAATAGTTTGGACTAGAATGTAATATTGACATTACTTGCAGGTCATACCAGTTCTTTTACAGATTTATAAAATGGTTACTTTGCGAATTAACTACTGATATTTAAAGGCTACATACACGGATATAAAGAGTGTAAAAACATTCGTGATTTGCATATTTATAATGAATGCTTTTGCAGTTTAATAGAGCAGTTTGTGGAAACTATCAGATTTTCAAACTATTTCAACTTTTTATTTTAAAATAAAAATGATTTTTGTAACTGCAAATTTCATTTAGCCTTTCTTAAATTTTAAGGCGTAAATAAACGGTATTCGTAGTAACTTACAATCGTTTGGAACATGATCGTTTACATATTTTGCAGCTGAAATAGAAGTTCTCCAAATTATTCCTTCCAATTTTGAAGTCAAAAATACAAATTTAATTTTGCCTTAAAGAACTAATTTTATTATTTAGCAAAGAAGGTAAAATCTTAAATCTTAAATTTTTAACTTTGATCGGTAGACTCCAATTCAATAGTTAATTCAGACTTGAAAAAACATTAATTAACGGAACACGGAGCGATCGATTATCGCTCCTCAAGATTATCGTTTAGATATTCATCGATTGATAAAATCGAGCATTAGTGCTCTTCAAACTGCTGTTCAGCTTCAAAAAGCTAGGGTACACTTATAAATAAGTACAATACCAATCCATGAACAGAAGTTTGCTTTCAAGACTAAAAATACTTTGCTAAAAGTATTTCGTGATAAGAATTGTAAGCTACTCTTTGTTTTGTGCAAAGTTACAATTCAACTGGGAAAACATGAGAATTTACTAGGAAAATTTTTATGCATTAATCGTATAGCGAATAGCGCTTTATTTTATTTGAAGCGACTTATTGCAATATGCATATATCACAACAAACTAATTGGATAAAATTAATTTTGTATTTTCTTTCTAGATTTATCTTTAAAAAATTCTTTGGTATTGCCTGGCTGTTGGCATCTGGGAGTAACTAATTTTCAATTAGAAATTTTTTACTTGCAAAAAAAAAAACTT
The DNA here is from genome assembly GCA_021605095.1 of Caerostris extrusa. Lineage (NCBI taxonomy): Eukaryota > Metazoa > Arthropoda > Arachnida > Araneae > Araneidae > Caerostris > Caerostris extrusa. The sequence continues at coordinate 137,241 of BPLR01014256.1, read as the reverse complement.
GTAATGTTTTCCCGCTTTAATGAATGTCAATTATATCCCGAAATTTTGATGCACGTCATATTTCAGTATCCCGGTTACTTTTTAACGGGAAAGTTTCTAGAGTATTGAAGTCAAAAATATTATAATATTTTAATAATACTCGACTCTAACGGATAAAATTTATTTACAAAATACAGTCATAAACAAATATTTTTAATTTTCAAACTAATTGTAACTTTATTGTCGGCTATTTCGTATGATAGTTCAAAAGTTGAAGTATAAATTTTAGCTTGCCATAAACACCAATAAATATTGGCTCTTGGATTATATGAACTCAAAATGGATTCAATATTGAATTTAAGAAACTTTAGAAATTATTTAAATGATTCCAGGCAATTTCTGTAGCTTAATATTAAATTTTTAATCCGAATAAAATACTAGAACCATCCCAATCGGTTAATTTGGTTATTCCACTTTCTAGGTTCAGAACCTCTTCTGTTATATTCGACTTTAGAAGAAATCCGTGCCATTTACCTGCGCTCAAAGCGATTTTTTCCAGTCCACAAAGCTATTTTCAAAATGGCGTCTGTGGATGCTGACCCTTTGGAATCCAGAATATATTGGATAGAAGTTTCCAATAAATCTTCCGTCTACTCTGTGAAAATTGATGGGACTGGTTTCTCTGTAGTCCTTAACAATGGTAAAATAATACTGCTTTAATTTTCATTCCATGCTTACCAATATATAAGATGTAGAAAATTTGGACACCACTAATTGAAGAAATCTGTTAATCTTTGGTTTTTGTTCAATTGTTTAAATATTAAAGTGTCCACAATACCAAAAGGAGTAGAATGCGACTGTAATTATAACCAATCTTTCTCTAGTACAAGTCGTATTTCAATTAGAATTCTTAATTTGAAAGATTATGAATAAAATCTTCTGAAATTAACTTATTTTTATGAATTTATAATTGTTAATCAGGAGGGCCTGATGGCCGAATGGCTAGCGCTCTGGCGTTCGGTACCACAGGTATCGGGTTCAAATCCCGACTTTGCCCATGGGTGTTGTAGTGGTTCGGAATCCACTTTAAACCGTAGGTCCCGGTCCTAATAGGATCGTAGAGCCCTGCGGGTGCATTGTTACTCCGGCCTCCGTGGCTTACCATCAAGTGGGTAATGCAAAGTGAGTAACATCGGCGCAGCCCTTTTGGCGAAAGATCACTGTCTATGCCAATTAGAAGAAAAAAATAATTGTCAAAAAGTAAAATGCGATAACAAATTTAGATTTATTTTTAACTTTTTGTGTTAATGGAGGGTGAAATTTTATGGATGGCCATGTCAATTGGTTAATACACATTTGCCCTTTTATGGCACATGCTGAATTTCTCGTGCAATTTTGCGTTATGCTTTTATGTAAATATTTTGGTTTTGAAATTGATTTAAACAAATTTGCTCTTCAAAATGGTTGTAAAAAAAAAAAAGGCTACATCACTTTTCATTTTAATAGACAAATATTTTATACATGTTTTATCTGATGTTTAATGCAGCTAATTTACCAACAGGTCTCATGGTTCCAGAAGACATAGCTGTTGATTACGTTGCGAGAAATTTGTATTTTACAGATTCTGGCTTGAAACAAATCTTGGCATGCAAGATGGATGGTTCTATGTGCCATACTTTACATAATACCAATATGGATAAACCTCGAGCCATCGCTCTGGATCCACCAGAAGGGTACATTTTTATCTTGAATTCATTCATAAATTTTCTAATATTTCTCTACTTTTATTAACTAATAATCAGTATGTTGACATTATTTGCAGAGAGATCCTAGACTTGTTAACAGCTGTATATTTCTCCTATACTTGTTTGACACTTATCTGTTATATACAACTTTTATTTTGTAGTTTCATAAGAAAAGTGTGTTGTTTTGATTTAAAAACTTGGGTGGGTATTGTAGCAGCCCAGTCTACGAGTAAAATTAATTCTATAGTTGCATCAATTGAATTGTTGCTATTTTTTTGTTTTTTTAATAGTTACAAGAGTTTTCTCAATGATACATGTTGCCCTAAAAAGACGAATTAATGAACTATCTAGCAATATTTGTAGCTCTTTGACAACAGAAAGAAGTTTGATTGTCGTTGACATAATTCTATGAAATTCAATGTGCTCAAGTTGTAACGATAAGTGTTGAAAGGTTGTAAAGTGAAACAAAGATTTAAATTTCTTTAAGTGGTTCGAGTGCTGTTATTTAATTATAAATTGTTTTCAACGTATCGACATTTGAAACTGCCCTCTAACAAATGAAGAGGGCTCCATGTGGTATATTAGAATAAGGATGTATGGACTGTGTTTGAGACTATATTTCTTACTATCGTGTTACAATTAGATTCTTATTAAGCAGATGACAATGAAATTGTAAATTTGTATTGCTCGTGATAAGTATATACTAGTTAAATTGTTTTGCATCGCATTTTGTTCTAGAACTCGAACTTTCAAGATTTATGTAAAGAAACGAATCTTGCATTTTTCATTTCATTTCAGTTCTTGGATGTTGTATAGAAATTTATAAGTTTCTTTACATGCTTTCTACAAACTATATGTATAATCAATGGATTCTAGTATATCTTCCAGCAAATTTTAAAGTATACAATGTATAGAATTTCTGCGCTTTCTTATTTTTATTAATTTCGCCTCCAGAATTGGAGAATTCGTTTGGTGAGAATAAGGGGAATATTTAGAAGCAAACTCACTCTATTAAAGCTCGTGAAAATTTCTCGTGCTATAAATGAAAGTCAATTTTATGGATCTTTTATACGATGGAACATGGCTACATTCAGAATTACTATAGAGTGTGAATATTGTCCTAGAAAGAATTGCCTTTTTCGCTTAAAGAGATTCTTGTTGAGAATCAAATATTTGTCCCCGAGACTAGACCAGAAAATTTTCGCCGAATCCGTTCATATTGAAAACTAAGCCTTCTGAATTACATCTCCGACAGCTGGGTTTTCTATTGATACAAATGACGCATTTCCGGCGTATTACAAAAATTTTACGTCAAGAACGGTTACTACTTTTAATCAATGTACAGACGGTGAGATGGAATGAGATTTTTAAATAGTCTTTGGCATGGACTCGGCACAGAGCAACTGCAAGTCTGTAGTCCAACCAGATCTACATAACTATCAATTGAACGTCTCCTAAAGGGAACCTAAATTCATTTGGCTGCAGTTAGAAAGCTTTATCTTCAGTCTAATAGTTGCGTTGGAGGTTATAATTTCAATATCTGATGTCAAACTGGCCTTTTTTTTTTAACAACTTTTCAACTGTTGCAATAAGATTCTCTAATTGGTTAACAGCTGATTTTTGCAGAAGTCCGACATGAAGAACAGCCGGCTTGCATCATGGATTGCCTAAAACTGTTAGTTTTACATTCGACCCTTGATGTAAATGCAGCATTGCTGTTTTACATAAAATGTGCTTTTATTTAAATCTAATAATTCACTAACTCCCTTTGTTTCCCATTTCTTGAAATGGAAAATTTTCATGTTTAACTTTTAAACTACATAAAATGATTCCAGGCTGCTTTATTGGACTGATTGGGGTAATAGAACTTCCGGTATATATCGTAGTGGCATGGATGGCAGTAGACGGGCCACTCTGGTATCTCAGAATGTTGCATGGCCTAACGGACTTGCAGTAGATCACACAACTAACCGTCTGTTCTGGGCTGATGCTCAACTGCAAACCATAGAGTATATTACTTTGGATGGAACAACTCGAAAGGTTGGTATGTTGGAGTTTCGTATATGCAGTTACAAATTGTAAAATATCCTGTCGTATTGCAGATGAATTTATAAAGGAATTTCTTTCAGGTGGTCATAAAAGATGAAGTTTTCCATCCTTATTCTCTGGCTGTATTCGAAGATAACCTATATTGGTCCGATTGGAATACTTTTACTCTGGATACTTGCAATAAGTTCACTGGTCATAAAATGAATGTAGTGACTCGTGGAAATAGCAAACATATAATGGGCGTCCATGTGTACCATCCAGTTACGGCAAGGTCAAGTAAGTGACTGTGAAATTTACAATATGCAACAATTTTTAACCAGGTATGAAAGGGTCGGTGATTTTGGAGGAAAATTCGATTGGTTATGCATTTCATCTTTCTAAGCTTTGTTTGCTATCGCCGATATGCGAGTTCTTTTTACATAATTGCTGGCTATGTAGGAAAATTGTTCTGTTTATCAGTACTTTGAAATTACGAGGGTATTGGAAGCGGAAAAAATATCAAATTGCATTCGTACTATTTGAATTGGTAGTCACTCGGCCATTAAATGAAGATGAGCATTCTCTTTATCAATTGGCTACATTATAACAATACTCCCTATTTTTTGTATACATAACCTTTATTTGAATACAAATATTACTAATTTCATTTGTTTTATTTTAAAGAAATATTTTTAATTGACTCGTGACTTTCTATTGATTGTTTCACGGAGTAACTCGAATACCGAATCTAAATTAACAAATTGGAAGTAAATTCTAAAAACCAATAAATGAATTTCAGGTGTCAATTTTTTTTACTTAATGTAATTTGAAACGTATTTCTTCCATAAAATTGTTCAAGAAAGAAATTTACTCGACAAATTTATGTTCTCCTGCATTTTAACTTTATACAGCTTGACAAATAGCTTTAAATTTAATCATTCAGAAGGCATTCTATATTCGTGTAACATACTTCTGTTTAACTGAAATTTTGTCTTATTTAGTTTGAATAGTTATTCGTATAGTTTAAACTTCTGAAATATTTCTCAGTTTCGGTTATTTAAGTATTAATACATTTTAATGAGAAATACTTATAAAAAGTTTTGTCTACATAAATTTTGGTCATAAGTCTGATCAGGAAAAGTGTGAATTGAATTTTTGTAGTAGACGTAAATTCCAATTTTGTATTAAAGTCAATGCAATTTTGGCAAACTTGTATTAAAAAAAAAAAAAAAAAAAAAAAATCTAACTCTGCTCTTTTTGCGCTATTTTTCAATTCCTTCTATTAGCTCACACTCTCCCAATATACATCTTGTTTAAATTTTCAGTCGTTCATAAAATACTTTTTATTCATCCACTCAACTTCAAATACATTCTTTTTTTAACTTGTAGTGGATGATACTTGATGTTAATGCAGTTTCTTCGAATATTAATTCATTCATTAAATTTAAATAATTTCAGTTTCTTTTAGATTTAAGTTGCATACCTACCAATAGATGACGCTAGATAAACTTTATAAATAATTTTTAATTCATTTTTTTTTTATAAGACTTTGTGCAATATAGTGGGGAAAAAGTAGGAATTGACTTTTAAAAAATATTACTTGTTCCTTTGAAGGATGGAAACTAAGGTACTAGATCACAGGCTAAACTAATGTGACAAAATTGTATTGCATTTGCTTGTTAAATATAAAAGATTTATCCATCGGTTGCCTATATCTATGGGGAAAAAATTTCTTAATTGTTCTGAAGTGATTTGCAATATTTCTTGTAGGTAGCAACCCCTGTTGGTCAAATTCTTGCAGCCACATGTGTCTGATTGCTCCGTTAAACGGACATCGTTGCGCCTGTCCTCCTGGCTTCAGCCTCGATAGTAATGGATTGAAATGCTTAAGTATGTAAAAAAAAAAATGCATTATCTGAGAGGAAGAACTTGATTCGTATAATTAATAACTAAACTTCTATTCCAGTTAATCATAACTTTCCTATGCTACTGGTAAACGATGAAACAAGCATCTATCACATCCGTCCCGAGGCTGTGGGAAGTATAGCTGCCGTAGAATTGCCTACAACACATATCGACCTGATTGGAAGATTGGTTTATGATTTCAAATCCAAGACCCTATTTGCCACAGATCTTAAAAAACCTGCAATATACAAGATTAATATGACTACAATGATAAGGAGGTGAGTTTAAGCAATCTTTATAATTGGGTGAATGCTGGAAAATGTTAATCGAAAGTGGCCGTAACATAAAAGAAAAATGAAGTCTAATTTTCTTGAGTCCGTTTTTATGTAGTTCTTTCGTAATTCTGGGCATTTACTCCTGTTCGTACTTGACAATTAATGTTTCATGTTTATTATAGGTTTTATTTTAAAATTACGATTAAATGTTTGCGTGCTAATTTTAAATACATTTAATTTGTCATGCCAAATATCACAGTAAATCCATTTATAACATCTTTCTCTAAAAAAAATTCATTTAATTGATAACAGTGCATGCAAAAGGGAACAATTGCAGTCTATTACTAGTGTATCATTTTAAATTGATCTTTAAAAGACATTCTATACATCATGCAATGAATACTTAATTTTCAATAATCCTTAATGTGGATCCTAGTTGTGGATTAAGTGCGTATTGTTGCATGAATCTAAGTTCCCGTAAATATGGTAAAAAAAATTACTAGATAGTTTTTCTACACATTCCAATTATTTATTACGACAAACAAAAGTCTGACTTTTTCGTGAATTCTTTTAAATTTACTTATGTTTATCATTACTAATTCTTAAGAGATTTAATTTTTTAAAGATTGACTTATAGATGTGTAACATTAATGCCATGTGCATGAGATGTCAAATAGTAGATAAATCTATTAGTAGATCTTACAACAAAGTTTAATAATTCTTGGACAACATTTATCTTTAAATGTGTCAAAATTTAAAAGTTTATGGGTCTATTTATATGTATCTCTTTGTATCATTACAGTGATCTAGTAGTAAACCATGTGGTAGCTCCTGAAGGCCTTGCTTTCGACTCCGCGAGTCAAAACTTGTATTGGGTTGATTCGAGTAAAGGAACTGTAGAAGTTATTTCCACCGCTACGTCTCACACATCAATTATCGTAGTGGATCTGTCAAAGCCTATGGACATTGCTCTTGTGCTAAGCATTGGGTAAGCTCTTCATGCTTGTTTAAATCTACTTATCAAATACCCAATACAATGATTCAGTGTTACCAAGGTCACTTATTTCAGCATAACAAATGTAAAAGAAAAATATTGATAGAATTTTAAAGAAACTGTTACAAAAAAATTGAATAAAGCGGAAAAGCGTAGAAATTTTTAACTTGTACCTCATTTATTGCATTCATACCTTCGGTATCTTTTTATTATCACTTTGAAGTCGGACCGACTGCACATCAAATTAATAACAAGGAAATAATTATAATTCCTACAGTTGTTTAAATTGTTCATTAGACTTGAAGTATGACAATCGGTAGAATAAACGCAAGTACACTTGTCATACTTATTCACAGTACTTGATGCTTTAATTTCGTTCATTTGAAAGCTTTCGGTGTCTGTTGAGCCTCTATGGGAAATTTCTTAATCTCTTTTTTGTGATTTTTATTTTCAGAAAAATGTTTATATCGACAATGGGAGATGATCCATCTATTACAATGTATGACATGGACGGAAAAAATGAAAAATTATTTAACTCCATCATTGGAACCCCGCGTTCTTTAGCTGTTCATCCATCAGCAAGTCTTCTCTACTGGGCAGATCCTAAAGCTGAAGCAATCTTCTCCATTGATTACTTGAAACCTACAAGGCAAGTAATTATTTCTTCTCGGTGCAAATTACCAATTGTGTGTGTGCCTCTTTTACTGTAAAATAAACTTTTGAGCATCTCAGAAAAAAAAAACCTACCATATAAAGTACTTTGTGAATTAAAATATTTTCTAGACTTGGACCATTGATGTCCATGACCAATATCATAATTATTGAAAATTGAATTTTTAGTAAGGTTTTATGATCGAATAAAGATGGCATTGAGAATGAAATACCCAGAAATTTAAAAAGACGGAGATCATCGTTTTTAATGAGAAATTCGCAAGAATACGAACCATATTAGGAATTCATGGAAATGTTTTAATTTCTGTTGGTATGAAAATCTAGTGAAAAACAGTCATAACTTTTGTAAAAAGAACGGTTACACTGAAAATTAAAAAGATGCACTTGCACCATTCGGAAATATGAAACAATTTTGGCAAAATTGAAATACTAACTACAGAAACAGTTAATGCATAGTATGGAAAACGTTGCATTTAGTTATATAAATTATGCATGTAATTTTAAACATTCTTTAATAAAATAGAAATTTTACTTGTAAATATATGAACTCCTCTTTAAAATAGAGATCTAAAGTCGGCATAATAAATTGGAAGGAAACTAGTCTTTATAGAGGTTTTAATTTACCATTATTTTACCATTTGATTTTTAAATACACACCCATAAGAGTTTAAATGTAAATCCTGAACTCTAACGAATTATTTTACAATGAAACTTTTCTAGATGAAACCTGGCACATGTTTTGAAGTCGATCAAAAAAATTTTAGATTTCATCAATTTAAATTTTTAATTAAAATAATTCAAGATTAATTAAAATCTAAAATTTTAATCTACAATTCATTTTTCTTTCAGTGAACCAATTGCCTTGAAGAGCAGAGTTGGAAACGTAATGTCGATTGCCGTTAGCGAAAAATATCTGTATTGGACCGATTCCAAACATCATGTTCTGTATTATCTGAAACACAACACATCGCATTATCACACAATCAGTTTACCCGGCATAAAGGCTGGGCCTGTTTCTAGAAAAGTGGCTTATGCAGTAGCTCCAGTAGTAAAGAGGTCTGGTGGTAAGTTAAGAAACAACCACTTCAAAACTTAAATTTCTCCCAAAGAAGTTATAATCGTGTCTGCTATTCCTTTGTGCCAATTTTAAAAGATCCTTTGGTGATTAATCGCTGGTTACATTTTTAAATGTTATTTATTTCACTTTTTGCGACTTGAATTTTCAATAAAACTTATTTTTAAAACGAGATTTTATCCTTATGAAAGGAAGCCTACTTATTAGTATAATCGGTAGAGAAATCATAGTCAATCAAAATACTAAATTAAAGCTATCTTAAAAAAAAATTGGTCTTCATGAATGCAATGCACATGTAATCTTTTTCTGCCCTTTTTAAGTGTTTTACAAGTTTGCAAAGAATTAACAGAAATAGTCTGATACCAAACTCAGAATTTTTAAAATATAATTAATACTGTTGGTTTATTAATATAGTTGAGCCTAAATTTACAGAATTCTCATTAGCAGCGTCTCTGCATTGCTGCTCTGAATAGAAACTAAAAGCGACGGTTAATTCAGTACTTCATAAATTGCCATAGTGATTATGGAATTTAAGACTAGAAAACTAGACTAAAAGATTAAATATAAAATTTTTCTAGATACAGATGTATATAGATTCATGGTATTGTATTCTAACTCTCCTGATTTTTTTTTGTTAATCTGTAGATTTGAATTGTGCTGACAACAATGGAGGCTGCAGTTATTTATGTCTTGCTTCCCCCGAGGGTCGTTCCTGCACCTGTCCAATAGGAATGGAACTGGCCAAAGATGGCGTGTCATGTATAGGTGATGTATCATTTGAATTTGACAAGTTTGAATTCGAGAAATTTGACAAATTTGAAATTTCTTTTGATTTTACAAGAAAATCTGCTAGAGTGCAAATAAAATATGGAACAGGAATCTAGCACTGCCATTTTGGATAGTTTTACCCACCCTAGAGTGAGAAAATCGGAAAGGATAATTCTGATTATAAATTTGCAAGGCAGATGTTAATTTTACGTTTAGTTTATATAAAATATCTATTTGATACAGGAAACAGTGTATATCGCTTGTTATAAACTAGGACTGAAATAAAATTTTACTTTGTTCATTACTCTTCATTGTGCAAATTCAAATTTGATTATCGACCGTAGTTCTTATACGTGGAGTTTCTTGCATGTTGTAATTCTTTAATGTTTAAGCTCAATTTTGTATCTGCAGTTGAGAGAAAATTAAAGTTTATTCATATGTAAATACTTGAATTGTTTTCTTGTATCAAAATCATTTTAAATATATACATGTACAGGTTAAAAATAGATCAATTTTGGAAGGCCTTTTACTAAAGATGCAGATTGGCAAACTATTTACCTTGCATTCTTTCCTTAGTAACTTAATTGTTTTTAAATAGTGCAATATCATTGCTCTGACAAGGAAGCTGAACTGATTTTTAGCAAATACACTCTTGCATTAAAATTATGGGTTGAAATTACAGTTAATTAGTCTGTACTATTTAATTTTAATAATTTTATTGCAAAATCTTAATACCGTAAATCTGTACCTAGTGATTAACTCAAATTTCTTGGTTTAAAAATTAAATTTGTGTAGAAACAGAAATAAAGCTAAAATTTTAGATCTAAAGAACTTGCAAATTCGTTAGTTTCTTCTTTGTATCTCAAAAATACAATGCCTTGTCCGAATAAATTAATCTTGTACTGTGATAAGTACAATGATACACGATATCAAGAGAATTTTTATGTTTAGTATACTTATTTCGCGAGAATTGTAGCGCCATTATAAGAGATGAAATGGGCTGTATACTTCTAAGAAAATGAACTTAAACATCTTCTGAAACGGCTATACACTGAAGTGACAAAAGTCATGGGATAGCTATGCAAATTTTCAGATGGCAGTAGCATCGCGTAGAACAGGTATAAATGCGCAGTGCTTTCGCAGAGCTTTCATTTCTGTTCATAAGAGGTTTTGACGTGATGATGACCGCACGACGGGAATTAACAGACTTTGAACACGGAATGTTAGTTGCAGCTAGACGCATGGGTCATGCCATTTCGGAAATCGTTAGGGAATTCAACATTTCCACTGTGTCAAGAGTGTGCCGAGAGTATGAAATTTCAGGCATAACATCCCACCATGGACAGCACAGTGGTCGACCGCCTGCAGTTAACGACCGAGACCGGCGACGTCTGCAAAGAGTCGTAAATTCTAACAGACAAGCAACACTGCGTCAAATAACAGCAGAAATCAATGTGGGACGTACAAGGGACTTGTCTGTTAGAACTGTGCGGAGAAATTTGGTTTCTTGGGCTATTCCAGCAGAAGACCGACTCGAGTGCCTTTACCGACAGAACGACATCGCTTGCAGCGACTCTCGTGGGCACGTGAGCATATCGGTTGGTCCCTAGATGAATGGAAAACCGTGGCCTGGTCCGATGAGTCACGATTTCAGTTGGTAAGAGCTGATGGTAGGGTTCGAGTGTGACGCAGACCCCACGAAGCCATGGACCCAAACTGTCAGCAAGGCACTGTTCAAAATGGTGTGGGCTGTTTTTTCATGGCATGGACTTGGCCTCTGGTGCGACTGGACCGAACATTGACTGGAAATGCTTATTTTCAGCTAAAGTCCATGAATGGCTGCAGGATCTCCATGTACCCAAACAACTATGGGATTTTTATGGATGACAATGCGCCATGTCACCGGGCCACAACTGTTCGCGATTGGTTTGAAGAACATTCTGGACAATTCCAACAAATGATCTGGCCACCTAGATCGCCCGACATGAATCCCATCGAGCATTTATGGGGACATTATCGAGAGGTCTGTTCGTGCCCAAAATCCTGCACCATCAACGCTTTCACAATTATGGACGTCTATCGAGACAGCATGGCTCAATATTCCTGCAGAAGACTTCCAACGACTTGTTGAGTCCATGCCACGTCGAGTTGCAGCACTTCGCCGGGCAAAAGGAGGGTCGACACGATATTAAGAGGTATCCATGACTTTTGTCACTTCAGTGTATATTTGCTTTCGTTATGATATACTAGTGAAGGAATCGTTAAAATGATAGAATCCAATATTTGGGTTAATTTAAAATCCATAATTAAAACGTGACCTTGACGCATGAAATTCATAATTTTTCCATCGCAAAACTTATTCGCTATAAGTCAGTTTTTTTGCGATGTAACGTTTTGCAATTTAAAATGCATTCTTGTATGTTTGCAGACGGACATCAATTAAGTTGAAATCTCTGAGATTTATGTAAATACTTCCCATTTTAAAACAGTTCAGGAATAACTTGGACGGCTTCGTAGTTACAGTTGAGCAGTTTTTGCTTCATGTAAATCTCTTTTCATGGAATAGAATATTAACTATAGTTCAGAAAATTTAACTGTTTTTGCAATGGTTAACTTCATGTCTTCAGTCAGTTTTGACTTAAATCTTATGCTGAGAAACTTCCATATTTTTTTCTCTGACAGAGGGATTTTTTTAGTTGTCTAATAAAAGTTGCGAAACTTTTATATCGACCATGAGCCTATCTAGATATTTTATAATTAAATGGGTTGTTAACGCTTACTTTACGTACATTTAAGATGGGAAGAGGAATAGCCTACTAAAATAAAGGTCGGATAATTAGCGATGCGAGTACTATGAAGAACTAATGTTTCTTGTAAGATTTCACTTTGAAAAATGCTTCAAAATAGTCCATCTGTGTGTAAAACTAAATTCGTATTCGCAAATGTCTTATAACAAAGGGCAGAAACGCTCGAAACCCAAATTTTCACTTTCGTCTCTCACAAAGCCTTCAGAAGTGTAAGGATATGAACGTTTCGTGACATTCTTGAGATTAATGCAATGAACTTCCAGGTAATATTCCATAGCAGAATTTAACGACTAGAAAATGTCCCTACTCTTCATAAATGTTGGATACCTTTTGAAAAGAACGTTATTGTATTGAGAGTAATTTAAAAATGTGCCTACAATACTTTACCAAGAAAATCTGAGGAAACAGATTATCAAATAGTCTTCTTAAACTTGTTTTACTTTGTAGTGCTTTAAAATCCCTCATTCAGGCGGCATCATCAAAATAATCCCTTTGCAGTACAAACTAAAGCAAAATAGGCAAAAACCAGACGATGGATTTTTAATCTTATTTCAAATCGGAGATTTTTAATACAGTTCTTCGAAGTTAAAGGCATCGATGCTATCTATAATGACATTTGAAATTCTGTTTTTCGTGTCCTTTTCTGATACCTAAAACACTTGGGGAAGCACAAGACATTGTGGTGGTTTTTTTTGAACAAACTCAATTTTCTTCGTTTACCTTCAGGCTCCCTACATCCATTTGCCTTGAATGTATGTTGCGGCACGAATAAATAGGAAACTAGTGTATACTATACTTTATTGACAAGTGTAAAATTCCCGAATTGGAAATTCTCAACATTAGTTCTTATTTAAATATCTGAAAGTGTTAGTACAGAAAATATTTTCGCTGCTCTTATTTTCTGTTACAAACTAAATCGGAATGAATGGAACTACAAAAAAATAATAAACAACATACAGAATACTTGTACTTCCTATGGAAAGCATCTTCTATGAAACCTTCATAACAAAATTGAACTGTTATTCAGGTCACACCTGCTATGTGCCATATTAGATAATTGTTAATGGTCCTTGAAAGATTCTGTAGAATTTCAGCATCTATCGAAGATATTTTTTTCATTTATAACAATTTGCAAGTAAATTGGCAAGTCAATCCAAAAATGTTTTTAACCAATTATGGTAATTTCAAACCCTCTTTAAGATTAAAATAAGTAGAAAATGCCTGAAATAGGTTAGTGGACATGTTTATTCTGCGAGAAATTGCTTTACAACATTACTCCTAGAAATTAACTAGATTCCGAAAACGCACACAAAATTATACTAAAGTAATCTAAAGTGAATTAATATAACTTTATCCTTTATAACTTCATAAGTTCTGTTTAAGATCACATCTTTTATATTTTGAATTACATTTAGAAATTTAGAAATCTAATTCTATTATATAAATTGGTCTTATTGATTGGATGTTCAAATCAGTATAATTTAATTGTGATTGCCATTTCTTTTCAGAAAAAAGACTGCACGTCGAGCGAGTTTCGGTGCTCTCAGGGTGGGAAGAAATGCGTACCTCGTGAATTCATGTGCGATGGAATAAAGGATTGTGACGATGGTTCGGACGAAAAATGTGAAAGTGAGTTTATTTGAAGTCTAACGATTTATCAAAGTTCTGTTTGAAACAAAATTGCTTTTATGTTTTAACAAAATGTGTAGCAATATCTTCAAATATCCAAAAAAATAACGCTTTAACGAGTTGGAAAACTAAAATTGCTAATATATTTAATCTAATCTGCGGCACGAATAAACACACTGCGGCACAAAAGTTAAATATCATTGATATCCTCAATCTGATATTTCAAAACAATTTTATCTCCTAGGATATTGGGAGGCCAATAATAAAGACACTTGTTCTTGAAATAAAGGAAATCTATTCAAAATATCTTAAAACTGAAGTGAAATTAAAATAGGATTTGTTAATTTCCAGTACACTTGCATTTTCAGCTTCATTATATGAACTATGATTAAAGAGATAAGTGACTGAGAAGCGAATAATAGCACTAAGCAATATTTTTAAGTCAGAGTTGCAAGTTTTCTTAAAAGTACTTGCTCCGGCGAATATGACCTAAATATACTCAAAGCAAAAGTATTTTCTCTTTGCATATAACTTTGAGATTAAAGTAATATTAGTGCAAACTAACGGTCGTATTTTATTACCTTGGTCTCGGTAATGTACGTGGTAGCGTTTGACTTGAATTTGCTGTGAATTTGAATTTCTTTTATGATAATCAAGTTTACATTTCCCTCACGACAATTTTCAGAAGAGCCACCGCAAAGATGTCCAGGCAATGACTTCAGATGTTCGAATGGTCATTGCATTTTAGCCTCGTGGAAATGCGATTCGAGGGATGACTGTGGTGACAACTCGGATGAAATAGACTGTCGTAAGTTTATACAATCTTTCGAATTCAGTCATACTTTTCAGAGTTCACAAGTGTGGTTGAGACGAGATTAATTGAATCTGAATCTGGATCTTATTTTCCAGCTCTACCTGTCAACTGCTCGAAAAGTCAATTCACCTGCCCTGGCGGAGAATGCATTCCTCTGCTCTGGAGGTGCGACGGAGAAAGCGATTGCACAGACAGCAGCGATGAGAAAGATTGTCACAAAACGGCTTGTGACGAAGAAACCGAAATCCGATGCGACCATGGTCAGTGTATACCTAAATCTTGGGCCTGCGATGGTGCTTCAGACTGTTTCGACAGTACGGATGAACAGAATTGCAGTAAGTTTCCTGAAAACTGATTTTAATTTGCCATTAACTAGTCTTACTTTCAATCGATGTCATTTAGATCAAGGATAGCAAACCCGCGCGCCGCCTTAATCATTTTTCCGGTCTGTGAGATTTATCACACTTTTACAAAATATATTTTTATAATGGTTAATGTAGTGAAATCTGTGTATTAATGATATGGATGCACAAATTAAGTTTTTAATTTGAGAAATCTGGCGCAAAAAGTTGTTGGCACTTTTGGCTCAACTTGCACCTGCGAATCATTTTTTTTTCGAAAATGAAATTGACCAAACACAACACGCTCAAACATAAGGACGCTAACCTGGAACACCCACTACGTTTTGCCAATACCCAAATTGAGAATAATTTGCAAAAGCCAAATGAAAGAATGGAGAAACAAATATCGTACTAGTAAAATATTTTTTAATTTCATTTTATTTCACTTATATTTATATATTCTTTATTTCATTTTAGTGTTATCTATTTCTTTACAATGCGTGCTTAGTATTGTTATATTATCTATGTTTACATGCAAGAATGATGGCAACACAAACAATAACTCATTGTGTTTCAATTTTTTTACTCCTAAAATGTCTAGTGGATTTAAATCAATACGGGGATATATAATTTTATATGCAGCCCGAGGAGTTAGAATGCATATCCAAAAGTGGCCCGCAAGATCATTTGGGTTGGCCATCCCTAATTTAGATCTCGGTGTTTTTATCCCAGATTTCATATTTTGAAATCTTAATATTTATACAAAAGATTTTATCTCTAGAATTGCCAAAGTGTATATTTATGAAACTAAATATCTCGCTTTCGAAATCAAACTCACTGAATTAATGAGTCTCAGAAGGTAGTCTCAGAAAAGCTACATAAAAATGCCAAGAATATTTTGAAACAGCAGTAGAATATCCTAAACTAATAATTACCTCTTATTGAATCTGAATTTACTTATATCTAACCATTTGCTTTCCATAAAATTTCCCTGCACGAGCATTGTACAATTGCTTGACGTTTATTTCATCAAATGCAATTAAGTAGTTATTTATTACTTTCATTTTAAATTCTGTGGAATGCATTTTCGATATAAAAATTCGCATTTCTAACACGAACTCTTTTCGATGGAATATTTGTATAATGTGCATATAATTCTTAATATCGGCATGTTAATAAGACTTGTTAAGAGAAGATGTAAACAATATAAAGGAATGTGAATATCATATACGAAACTAAAATCCCGATTATAAAGATAAAGTAAATAAAGATTTTTAGGTCTTTGAATTGCGTGCATTTTGAGGCATCTTTTACTATCAGATTTGAGTAATTCTTAATTATGTCCATTGAAACCTTCTAGGCCTGAATGGCTAGCGCTCTGGCGCTCGGTACCACAGGTTTCGGGATCGAGTCCCGGCGGTGCCATGGATGTTTGTAGTGGTTCGGAATCCACTTTAAACCGTAGGTCCCGGTCCTAATAGGATCGTAGAGCGTTGCGGGGCATTGTTACTCCGCGTCCGTGGCTTACCTTCAAGTTACACGCGCCCCCTGAGTAATGCAAAGTGAGGTACGTCTGTGCAGCGTTTGCCTTAAGGCATCAAGACGTCCATGTCTGTTTGCCAGCTGCATCAGAACAAAAAAAAAAAGCATTCTAGGCCTGCAATAAAAGTATACACCAATCATAATTCAGCTAAGGGTCGAATAAGGTGCTTTGACGGTATTAAAAACACTGAAATACCAACCTAATGTTAATGAATATTGTGATTCTTATGACACTGCATAACTTAATTTCTTTGCTCTTTTATTTACGGTTTTTGCATTTTCTCCTTTCAGCTTCAAGTCCTAAAACGTGCGGGGCTGAACAATTTCAATGTGGTGACGAAACGTGCATTGATAAAGTCTTGGTTTGCGACAAAAGGAGCGACTGCGAAGATGGTTTGGACGAGAAAGATTGTCCTCGTAAATTGACTTTACTAAAATTCTCTAGTTAAAATATGCTTTCAATTAACACTGAATTGAGTCTTTAAATAATGGCTGCTTAATAAGTAAAGTTGTTAGAGGGGGTATAAAATCGATGAATCTTATTGTGTAAGCACATATTGTTAAAAACACATATTGCCTGCTGATGTATTGGTAAACATTTTTGGATCTTGTTGGGTTTTTGGCCTTTTCTCCCTTTGAGCAAGATGCCAAACAATTCTGTTTCAATCTTTTGCCCCTAAACATATCTCAAAGTATTTATTCGATTCGATTTAAATGTGTTAAATATTGTAATTATCTGACTACAATTCCAAGCCGAAACTCGGATACGCGCAGGGTGAGCGAAATATTCTCCGGGTAAATCTGTAGGCCAACTGATCATTTTTCCTGAACGCCACATGAAAAGCTTTTGAGGTAGGTAAGGCAAAAGGAATCATGGTCACAATTGTAATTATAAAATTAAATGGATCGTTTGTCAATCATGCTCGTTTTCTCTTAACGAAACTAGTATTTTTATCGTATTTCACTTCCGGTTGATACACTTCCTTTCGATACAATCCAAATAAAAAAAAAAAAATTTAGGTTCAAAAAACTCCATGTTTGATATGAACAGCTTGGTTATGAAACTAATTTCGAAACGAATTTTAATGTCGCCTTTAGATACAAACGTGACGTGTGGAGACGGACGTTATGCTTGCAGCGATGGAGTAACTTGCATTTACGATCATGAAATTTGCGATGGGTATAATGATTGCAGTGATGGGCAAGAAGAGGTCAACTGCAGTAAGTATCTCGTAGCAAAACTTGGCAAACTCATAAATTCTAACGAATACTAATGACTGGTTCTAGGAATTTAGGATGTTGGCATATAATTTAACAGATGTCTTTAATGCTCATATTGCTAATCATCTCAATGTACTGTAACCTAATAGAAATTAATGATAGGTTTGAACTGCCAAGTTCGTAGTCAATATTTATAAAATTTATTTCCTCTGTGAAAAATGATTTAGTTAAATATGTTAATGATTGTAGTTAAAGTGAATTTCGTACATAACTTTAACATAAATTTACACTTTTTTGCATGTATTTATTCTAAAATGTCAATTAGACTAAAATGTGTACCTTTTTAATGTGACACTTTGTATTGTGGAATTTTAACTTTGCCGATCTCAGACCAGCGCGTGTTGTGGAGTGATGTCTCGGTTCGCCAAACGCGCGTTCGCGCAGGAAGAACTGTTCCTCAACATATTGCCGAGACGAAATGTTGAGGAACAGTTCTTCCTGCGCGATCCACAACATTTCGCCTCGGCAATATGTTATGTTCTCTGCTTGCGTTGGATTGGAGTAAAGGTTAGAAGCTAATTGTAAAAATGTGATTTCGAATTTATTGCTTTATTAATTTAAAAAATCATGTAATGTGAGTTGAAGTTTCTACAGAAGTATCATCTTTACAATGCTACAAAAAATTTTAATTAGCCTCTAACATATGATGCAATTGCGAATGTGTTAGCTGAGCTTTCGGATGAGTACCCGAATGTGGTTAATTATGACAGCGATAAAGAATTCATCCCTTTTAGTGCTGCCCATGATATTTCGCGTTGTATATCATTGTACCCAACTGATAATTCACTTGGATTAAATATTTGTTAGTGATAAACATCATCCAAAATGCTTTTGTCGCTTATTTTCAATGCTTTGTTTGATTTTTTTTACAGATGAGCCAGCGCCTAATGTGGAAATATCTTTACCTCTGTTACCTATTACGCTGGCGCACTTAAAATATTCTACAAGGCAAGACCCGACATGATCATGTATATCATACTGATTATTATTTTACCATTTTCCAGTACACGTCATAAAGAAAAATATACGTGGAATGCGTCATAAAAGAAAAATATACGTGGAATGCGTCATAAAAGAAAAATATACGTGGAATGCGTCATAAAAGAAATGTACGTGGAATGCGTCATAAAAGAGAAAATACGTGGAATGCGTCATAAAAAGAGAAATATACGTGGAATGCGTCATAAAAAAAGAGAAATATACGTGGAATGCGTCATAAAAAGAGAAATATACGTGGAATGCGTCATAAAAATATACGAGAAATATACGTGGAATGCGTCATAAAAGAAAATATACGTGGAATGCGTCATAAAAGAGAAATATACGTGGAATGCGTCATAAAAGAGAAATATACGTGGAATGCGTCATAAAGAAAAATATACGTGGAATGCGTCATAAAAGAGAAATATACGTGGAATGCGTCATAAAAAAGAGAAATATACGTGGAATGCGTCATAAAAGAGAAATATACGTGGAATGCGTCATAAAAGAAAATATACGTGGAATGCGTCATAAAAGAGAAATATACGTGGAATGCGTCATAAAAGAGAAATATACGTGGAATGCGTCATAAAAAGAGAAATATACGTGGAATGCGTCATAAAAGAGAAATATACGTGGAATGCGTCATAAAAGAGAAATATACGTGGAATGCGTCATAAAAAGAGAAATATACGTGGAATGCGTCATAAAAGAGAAATATACGTGGAATGCGTCATAAAAGAGAAATATACGTGGAATGCGTCATAAAGAAATATACGTGGAATGCGTCATAAAAGAGAAAATATACGTGGAATGCGTCATAAAAGAGAAATATACGTGGAATGCGTCATAAAAGAGAAATATACGTGGAATGCGTCATAAAAGAAAAAACCCATTTCTACGGCAAGGCAATAACTATCAACACATTATCACGTGGCCGACAGAGTGTTAAATATTATAACGCTACATGGCCTATGATCACTTTCTGGTACATCATTAAAAAATATTAAAATTCTAGCAAAAAAATACTTTTGTATTCTATTATGGAACTATTATAATTCAGTCTCTTAAAATTTAATTAGTTTTTAATATACTTCGTATCTAATGGTTTCGAGAATTTTTAGATTTACTTCATGAAATATACTAGATAATGTATTTTTATGAAATTATATTTTATACTTTGTCGTAATTACCTCTGAACGCCGCCAAAAAATCGCAAATAGATCTTTTCGTGACTGATGGAATGATCATTACTGTGGTTAAAACTACAGTTGCTGGATATATAACGTGACATGTTGCAATTTATTGCGAGTTATAATAAGGAGCCGTATTAAAATTTTTACTTTTGAATGCATTCACCAATTTTTATTTTGCATGTATATTGTATTCAAATTACATCGTTAATCCAAGGCGAACAAAGTTGTTGGCAATTTTATTTTTGTTATACAGATCCATAAACCGGAAAAAGCAATTAATCTTTGAAACGGGATATAGCGTGATAACCAATGAATTTATATCGTGATTGTGATGTATGGATGTTTAATGTGAAAAACGGTTAACGTAATTTTCAGTCTTGACCTTTACATTTCTGAAAAATGCTTAAAATTTTTGTTTTGCGTTTGATACGATACAATTATTTGATTTCAAAATTCTCGTTGGCAAGTTAATCGGTAGATAATTATTGCAATAGAAGTCATTCAAGGCTGAATTTGTTTACTGTTCATTAGAAGATAAAGCTGTGGATAAACTTACATTTGTGTGATGTTTTTAATTTCGCCAAATTTGCAATTTTGGGCATTAACATTTTTCTTCTATTTCTAATCATGTGGGAAAATGTAGACTCGACTATCTTCATGATTTCAAGGGTGTAAACGAATTTAAAGCTAAATCTTTCACAATTTCTCAACTTCTCTTTTATGTAGCTCGTACTGCTGATCAGTGTTCTTCGGAAGAATACTTTTGTGTAAACAACTCTCGCTGCATATCGAAACGCTGGATTTGTGATGGCGACAATGACTGCGGAGATGCTGAAGATGAAAATCCAGAGAACTGCACAAGACGAACTAGGCCAACTCTTCCACCTTACGAGAAAAGTAAATATTGCAATTTTTATTTACAAACCAGTCTTAGATGTATGTCATCTCTTGTATTTTTAAACCTTCCCAATAGGCATCGAATCGGTATTTGTCAAGCTCTTCTCTATAATTTTAGTTTTGTGCCAAATTTTCACGGCACAAAATATTAAAATTGCTTTTCTAATTAATAAAACATAAATTTTTTTGTGCTTACTGAAATTAAATTTAGAAGTTTATTTAAATTTTGAAATTTTAGTTTTAGATTGTGAAGAATATTCCTGCACTTTAACTGGCGAGTGCATTCCTTGGTCGAAAGTGTGCGATAAAGTGAACGACTGCGATGACCTGATGGACGAAGGACCACTGTGCTCAAAGTCTTGCAGTGGTGACAACGGAGGCTGTTCACAGAATTGCCAGAAGACCCCTCAAGGATCCAAATGCTTCTGCGTGCCCGGCTATACCTTGTCTTTCGATGGCGTGACATGTGAAGACACCAACGAATGCGACATGCCTGGAAGTTGCAGCCATTTCTGCAACAATACCAAAGGTGGTTTCAAGTGTTCTTGTGCAGAGGGCTACTTTCTGGAGCACGACCACAAGAAGTGCAAGGCAGATGGTGGAGCTGCAATGTTAGTCTACTTATTGCCAGATCAGATCCGTAGCATTGAACTTGGTACCAGGACCCAGAGAGTTATTGTAAGTGGACACAAGGCTGATATGCGGGGAATGGATTATGATTCATCTGAAGGAATATTTTTCTGGTCTGACTGGAAAGATGTAAGTTTATAATGACTATCTTGCAGCTGTTGCATCGGTAGTAATATGATACAATGCAACGTAGGAGTTGTTCAAATTTTTCCCTCACTCCCCCTCACCTAACAACCGTAGACTTCAAACTGCTTGGTTATTCCCTCATTTGTATAGACTATTTGCTTTGTTTACTTGCATTGTACTGAAACTGTTAAATATGGGTTTCTTTATGCTTGTGTCGATAAATCTGTGAAAGGTGGCCTTTGTATTCGGATACACAAAAACCGATTTAACTATTAAATGGTCAATGACCTAACATTTGTTTAATGTCGGTAAGCAACGAGCTCTCAATACTTCCCAATAATATAGTCGGTCATTTAGTGTAGAACACTCATTCAGGTGAGCACATATCGTGATTATTTCACCCAATTGTATATTGTGTTAAACTGAAACGAAACCAATAAGCACCAAGACGATTGTGTCAGATTTAAAATTTAAACATGACCACAGCATGGTGTGAATCGGGTACAGTAAAGCTCACAAAGCACGTTCAAGGACTTGCCTCCAGTAATTTAGAAGTCACACGGCGGAATGATTGTTTGAAAATCCTCTGCAATTTAGCGGAATATAGGGACAGATCACAACAATCTTTGAAGAATACTAAGAATTCCATCTTGGCAATTCTCCTGATTTATTCGGGACAATCCCAAATTTCAGTCCCTTCTCTCGAACTCTCATTTTATATAAATGTCTCGAATTTTATTAAAATCTGGGAATTCCCTTTAAAGGTATTTTGTACAAAAACTGATAGTCTGACGAAAATCTGTAACGATGAAACCGTAAATCACCACGAATGAAAATATCATCTAAATGCTTAGCATCATGCCCTTGAAATAATGCATGCCGGAAATGAAATTTTCGAAATAAGCCGTGGCTAATGCGAGGTAGAAAAGTGTCGATCGTTTCTCCATCTCGAAACCGAAACAAATGTCCTTCCCGAAATTCGCTCTTTCATTAGCATGGGTTTTGTTTCGAATCGTTTGCTATTCTTTGTGAACGTGATTTCATGTTTGACAATGAGTGCTAAATAAAAATTACTTTCTGTTTAGTTGTATACAAATAAACTTTTTTTCTTACATAAGCAGAAGTAGTACCTTTCCTTATTTTTTATACTGATTGTGATACGGACATTAAAATATCACATGGAAGAAGAGATAATTGCTCGTACCAAGTCCATTAATCATCAATCGAACATGGCGAGTAAAATTAATGCTTCATCTAGAGCTAGTGTTGAAGATAACAGCGTTTTTCGCGCTGAATGCATGTTTTTAGTTTTACAATCGAACATAATTTACTAGCAACTAGTGCTGAAGTAATTTACTTTTTATTACGTTTCTCATAATTGGTATTCGCAAGACAAAAAATCAAACTAACAATAAACGTTTATTTGCGAGACAATTGCAAGTTGAAGTTATTTAAAGCTCACTTAATATAAAATGCCACGACAATTGTAGTGAAAAATAATCGTATAGAGTTTTATACGATCATTTTCAACTTTAATGTGCTATTTGCCCATTATTATAATACAATATTTGGTAAAGTATTGTAAATGGATTCATAGACTTAAGTTTTACAGTTTCTCCTTTATTTGTAATAAAGTTTTGTCCTCAAATAACGCAGTAGTATATTTAAGAAATACTAGATAAATGAAAATGGTACTTTTTAAATATTTCACTTTATAAAAACTAACTTTGTGCCATACATGCTTGCAGTTTGCAAAAATATTTAAAAATGCGAAAAAATATCAATCATTTTAACTATTCGGTAAATCTGGCTTTTTAAGTTCTATTGGAAGAAAAGATCTAACTTCCGCAAGTTATTATAGTTTAATTAGTTCATTGGTTAACAATTATACAGATATATTGGTAAATCATCTTTTGAAGTTAAAAATGAAATTGTTGAAAATGTGGTGAGTCTTTAATTTGCGTTTTATTTCTGGTTTACGTTGAAATAAACTCATTCAAACAATTAACCAAATTTAGCCAATTTTTTCCTTCCAATTTGCACTGGACTTTCATACGAAATCATCAATTTATACGGTTCCGATAAACTAGCTGTCTATATTAATCTGACATTAAAAGCCATTTTAAAATCCTGATTGGTGAGATTAACCATTACTGTTTTATGAAAAATATTAAATTGATAACTTCATAAAATTTTGTCATTGGTTAATTGTAATCGGTAGATGAATATTTCTTCACCATTATTCTACTAAAATTTGTGAAAGTTGTTTTTAAATTTTTAATCTTTCTTCACAGGGTACCATAAATAGTCATACATTGCATTCGAATCGAGGAGACGTATTGCTAACCACATCCGTAAGACCTCACTTTCTTCGCTGGGATTGGATTGCTCAAAATATCTACTACACAGATGACGAAGGAAGCATCGTGGCTTGCAGGAAGGATGGCAAATTCTGCGCAACTGTCATACACCATGTTGCTCCTTTCATAAACAGCTTCGATATAGCGCCGAATTCTGGGTGAGTGCGAGATTCTTCCCCATTTGCCTGAGGAAACTAGCAAGTAGCTTCCTTTGAGTAATCTGTTGGATATTAAACCTGATGCGTGTGGCTTTCCTACAAAAAAGTAGAATATTGCACATCACTCGACACTTTTTGCCAGTAAATAGGGGGAAGTAGACTAATTTTTCTCGGAAGAACTCTTCTTTGGAAACTATCATTCTTTTCAGGAAGTCAAATTGGTTCTATTTATTGAAAGTGTAGCTCAAATAATTCATCGATAGAAGCAAGCGACAATCTGGCATCGCCTGTAGGGGAGGAGGATGGGTAGGTTAAGACTCCCATCGAAGCCATCGTCATGTTGAAAGTGACTTGTATCTCCTCCTCACTGTGGCTTCCCCATACTCGGCTAAAAATGCATAATTTGTAGGAGATTACTTGTTAACGTTATGGTTTAATCATGTTTTAATAGTTTTTTTTTTTTTTTTTGGCTGACCATAATAAACTTAAAGTCAATCGATCTTAAAACAAGGTAAAACTTCCCACAAATGCTTGGTTTTAGTTCTCCTTGAACATCAGCCATGAGGATTTTTAGCTTTGGACATTACATAACGCATATTAAATACCAAAACTTAATGACATGAAGTAACTGTCAGGCTGGTTCATTTGGTAATGATAGCAACTCAATCAGTTAAAAGAAACACAGAAAAATAAACTTTACCCATTATGGATGTCTTTGCTACCTCGCGAAGGTTTTTACTATAATCTTTAAAAGAAACCCATGCAATCTTTTTTGTGTTGAAAAAACTGTCAACTTCCGATCTAGAATTTATTGGAGAACCGAAATTAATTTATAGGTATGTGCCTATTTACTTTTTAGAATGAAGCATTATAATTTTAATTGTTTAAAAACTACAAAAATTTCTTTTAAACGCGACTCTGAAAATCTTAATTTAATTTTGTAAATCGTAAGAATGAAATATCTGCCAGAAAAGTCATAACTTAGTCCAATGACGTTGACTTGCTCAATGCCTCCAATTTCAATCCAGAAAGATATTATATGGAGATCTTGCATTGATATCTTTATTAGCAATCATCCCCCCTGATCAATATGATCCTGCAATTTGAATTTTGATTCTCTTTTAAACATGAATCGTCAAAATGACTTGGATTTTTTTTTTTTTTTGCAGCTTAATGTTTTGGACTCTTTGGGAGGTGACGCTTCTCAGGTCTTCGGGAGTTCTAGAAAGATCCGAGCTGGATGGATCTCATCGCATACAAATCGTCTCGGAAAGGATCATTTGGCCGACGGGAGTCACAGTGGATCATATTTTGAAGATGGTATATTGGACAGACGCTAAATTGAATGTAATGGAATGCGCAGATTTCCATGGATTAAAGAGGTAAATCACAATTTCGATAATAGCCGATCAACCATTTGAAAATGTAGAACAAAGCAATATATTTAATATGATAATCTTTCAATCCTCAAATTTAAGCCTTAAAGCAAATTTTTAATTTTATAAATTAAAAGATGTCTGTTTTAGTATAGTGTAAATGTTCAGATTTTAAAACAAACATCTTATCAGAAGTACCATGCCCTATTTTATTAACTATAACAGAATTTGTAAAATGAGAAATTATAAGTACTCTTTCAAATAGAGGAATTAAAATGCAGTTTTCGGAGAAATATTTAATTTCCAAGGAAGTCCAGCTTTTATTGCCATTTAAGTATATCAAATAGTGGAATATTTGTATACTTCAATACCAAGTTTTGATAACTAGCTCCATAATTGTGGCGATACTATAAATTTTTAATTTTCTTTTAGACCTTATAAACCGATGCTTAATATAATTGGTTATTAAATATATATATTTGTCTTAATAAAACGTAAATTTCAGGCGAACTGTAGTAGCAGATGATTTGTATTACCCCTTCAGTATGGCAATGTTCGAGGATCATGTTTATTGGTCCGACTGGGGTACAGACAGCCTAATACGCTGCGATAAATTTGGTGGCCGAAATTGCTTGACTCTACACAAAGGCAACGTGAAATCGGAAGTAGTCATGGTGGTTCATAAAGTCAAACAACCGAAAGGTAACTACATAAAAGTGTTACTTTATTACGGCCTCCGTTATTTAAAAATATCAAAGATTTTTCTCATGATGGGCAGATTAAAACGTTATTGACAATAAAACATGCCAAACTAACGGAAATCTTATGTACGCTGTCACTCTCATTTTCACTTAATACGGTGGAATCTTGGATTCGATGTTACCACAAATGGGCTGCTTTATTGTATCAATTGAAATGTTAAGCACGTCTTCCGAAATTTATAACGAGATTGCCCTCCAATTTCGTGATATGTTAGGAAACTTGGAATACCCCAACCAGCCTCAAGTATTACTAGATTACTGTTTTAAAAACTGTAATCAAGACTAAGTTAATGTGCGCCATCAGCGGAATCTTATTTTTGGCCCCTTTTTATGTATTAATGCATCCTGCTTTGGTTACGAGTACAGCGCTATTGAACCAATAAACTTGGAATGATGTAAACAACCTACCGTCTTATTCGGTGTGAGTAGTTATAGTTTTTAAATATAAAGCTTAGAGTACTTTAAATATTTATTTCTGTATCATCAAAGGAGAATTCCTTGGAATAAATCCTTATTTCTAAAGCTCGATTCATAAAGATTACGATTATGGTGAAAATCTTCCAAGACGTTATTACAGCTCGTATTGGATACATCTGTAAATGAAAGTTATTTGTTAATAAACAAGTTCAGGAAAACATGAATGTCCGAAAATCATTGACAACTTTACTATCGATGGCATTGGGACCAACCTAATCAATGACATGTAACAAATAACTTATTCATTGAAATATTGTTTTATATTGAAAAGAGGCACCTAAATTTTAATATTGACTTACAAATATCAGATTATAGAAGACAATTTAGTTTAGAAATTTATTGAATAAATTATGAATTTTTCGACGACTTAAACTTAATATGTAACATGGACTGAAGCGTAACACAACTTTTAATTAAAACAAATCTTAATGTGGGGGAAGTAACTTTACAAACGTAAACATCGGGCATCGTTCAATACAAACGTAACATTTCAATATTAAACTTTGTTTAAAACATTTTTTTTAATATATTATACTGTGTTTTTAATGATTGAATTTTTAAATTCGAAAATGACCGAGCTTTATGAATGAACTGCGAATGATATGAATTTGTTTTATGCTCATAATTTACAGGCGTGAACCGTTGTGCCAACAATAGCTGTGATCAAATTTGTCTACCAACGAGAACCAATTATGTGTGTAAATGCAGTGACGACTTCAAGAAAGATCAATCATCTTGTATAAAAACTACAACTACAGAAGAACTTGAAACTACTACGGAACTATCTTGTCCAGATGACTATTGCAATGAAGGTGCTAAATGCATTGTCAGTGATGGCAAATTCTATTGTCAGTAAGTATAAGGTTCAGTTTCAATTTTCTTCATGCTTCGGAGTTGTGACACAATTTCTTGGTGTTTATATAAATGGTCTATTTCAGTTGCTCTTCAGCATTCAAAGGAAACAGGTGCGAAGTTCAAGTAGCAGCAGTACAAGACGTTTACGATTACAGCTGGGTTGTTGGTCTGGTTTTCGCCATACTCTTCATCTGTCTCCTTATAGGGGTGACGTGCGTATGCCGCCAGAACAGGTAAGGAGGCATTTGGAAATATTCAAAAATATACTGATGTTTCCTCAAATTCTTAACATTCCCTTTTTGTGCATATCGGGAATATTGTTTACGATTTAAATTGTTCTCTATAAACATTGGAATAAAACTCTGAATATTATGTGTTGAATCGCTTATAATTCACATGTATCTGAACATATGTCTTTAACAAGTGCAGATGATAAGAGCGTTTCAGATAACATCTTATCTTGTTGCTTAGATTTAAAATTCTAAATGCAAATTGCATATTTTTATGACAGTAGGTTGATAATTTCTAGGATATGCATAGTACAATAAGATTTTACTAAATCTCACTCAGTTATCTGTCTCTTTAAATATATCGGATTATATCTTTAGAAAACATTTAGATTATATACAACATCGCAATATAAAATTCTTATATCGCGAATTTATATAAATTCGACGCGTTTAAAGTAAGGGTATATTGTTAAACTTTATTCTAGGAAAGATAGCAGGCGAGATATTCTTAATATTTATTTGAAGTATTGAACAGAGAATTAATTGACAACGAATCTCTAGCATAAAGTTATGGAATCAATTTACATTTAAAGGTGTTTTATGTCGCCCAATATTATAAAATTAATTTAATCCATTGAAAAGATTTATATTGCTGTTTTGCTAATTCATTAGTAAGACGTCTCAAGCAATGCGTCTTGGCTTATTTTAATCTAAATGCTTCAAGGATAATTAACAATTAGATAAGGAAAATGACGGTATTGTTGCTGTCTGCGCGTGGTACGGTACTGTTGCATGCAATAAGTGCATACATTAATCTGGATTAAATGGGCACATTTGTAAGATTTGTGATTTTGTAAGATTACGATTCAAAGAAAGGTTGGTCTCAATCAAGGTCGGAAGAACTACAACTTCCTGAGGAATGGTATCTGGAGGAATCTTGCTTTTCTCTATGTCAACTCTTGGATTTCTAGCATATGAATTTCCAATTTCTATACGAAGAATGCACACGTAAACTTTCTAAATGGTTTCGCTTGTCGGGCATTAAACTTGATGTCTAGTTTGAAAGGCAGTTCCTTCATATATAATGCATTCTAGCTTTAGGATGTCTAGTTTAATAGTCTCAATTCGACGTTAAATAAATATACAGCGAACAATATCTTTAGAAATAAGAGATTTTTGCCTTGAGTGTACTCTATATGAGGATACCAAATTTTTAGTGTTTGGTCGTTGCAGGCGTTCCCACAATCCTTGTCCTTCTCGTAGTGTTAACTAAATGTTAGTTTATCCTTGCCCTTGCATAATGTTGTGATGTTCGTTTTCCTAGGGATAAGTTGAGAAAAGTAAGCGAAAGCGTCGCTTTGAACTTCAGGAACTCGGGTTGGATTCGAAAGAGTGGTAGGTTGGTCGTGGACACGGATGACGGAAGCGCCTGCGACGAACTCGTGCTTGGTAAGAAGGGCTCTTTCAAGCAGAAAGGTTTCGGAAAGTCCCTATTTGGGAAGAAACCTCTAGTGGTAAGTGCTGCATTTTTTGCTTCGTACCACTGCGAAACATAACCATTTCCTGAAACTTCTTAACCGGAATAACTACAGTCATTTGCCATGATTAAATCTAACTTTACCCCATGTTAATCAATCAAGATAATTTGGCAAGTTTCTGAAAACAGACTTGATAATGCCATGAGCAGTTCTTTTCTTTCGACTATTTGGTTCATCTGAACTTAACGCATCATCTTAACTGAATATTAACATTTCCCCCCTCAAATTATCAAGCATTAGGGAGCATGGATGGATGGATGTATATTAAAGAATATAATGCTACTAGAGAAATGTCATCTGCAAATTTAACTCATCAGTTTACCACCATTTAGTCTAAATTTTCTTTAAAATATGAATTTTTAATGATTTATAATTTTACTTTCAGATTTAAATCGGTGGGGGATTCTTTATTACGCCGATTTTCATCAAAACTTTAAAACTCTTTGCACAATGTAGTATTACCATTAAATATTAACTATTGATATTTACTCATCTGTTACAATTTCTAACTGAAGTTGCATTCACTATAACAATATATGACAATATTATATTAATTTATATAATAGTTAATGTTATAATATAAATTAATATTGTTATAATATTATAAGAATTTATGGCAATTGAGAAATCAAGATTTTTGTAGTACACGGGGATAGCAGTATAGAATTGGGACTGATCCAGTCCTCGGGGTTCAAGTAGGCGATTGATTTTAAATTAAAACTGTTTCAGAATTTAGGAACCTTATACGTCAAGACTTAAACTCTCATAATTTAAGTTCCAGATAACTATAGAAAATAATCGATATGTTAAAGAAAAAAATATGCGAAATGTCGTCGTTAGTAAGACTCTGTGCCTCAGAAAATACTGACTATGATAGTAAAAACCAGATCAACCATCTTAAGGTTAACTCGAATGAAAGATTTATTTATTTATTTTTTTTCCAGTTCGCCGATCCCGAGTCCCAGGAAGGGGACTTCAAAAGGTGGCCGTCGTACGACTCGGGTGACTCTGCCTTTGTCAGTGAATGCCCGACTCGGGAAGGCTCTCAACTCTGCATAGATGAATCTCCAGTGAGCGGCCTCAGGACAAAGGATGGCTTAGTCCGGTTCTTTCATAAATAATCGGGGAAAAAAGGGGGTTGTAAATTTATGTACAAAGTTATTTATTTAGTTTTCATTTGATCTGTATAGGTTTTAATGTTATTCCTTTTTAAACTAATAAACTAATCTATTTTTTAGTGGGACTGCTTGTTTTTTTTCTGTACTTTTGTTTGTTATTTCAACTCGCTATCAATTATGGCTTTTCGAAGTCGAAGGCAAAAATATTAAGTTTGAACCCACTTCAAATTATTTTCAGGCGTTGTTATTGACTAACACAAGATTAATTGGGCGTTAATAAATTTAATTCTTTGGCTTCCAGTCTGGATTTTTCGTTTTAAGGCTAAATGCTAGTTTGCGATACATTTTTTAATATGAATATCGATATTTCACCAAGCATGCAATCATTCAACAAAAGTAACCATTTGATTGCTTAAATTTCTAATTTTTATTAGCATAATCTCGTATCTTCTGGGTCAAACATGAATCTGCCAAGATCTTGCTTTATTAACACAAACGTTCCATCATGGCAATATTTCATTACAATATAATGCTGGCTTTTTAATATGCAAAGATCAAAATCTACTTTAACATTAATTTGGAAACTTGATTCGAAGGAAAATGGCCTATTGGTTTATGTATTTGATAAACTCCCTGTAGTAAATAAATAAAATAAAATGGAAGATTGAAAATTTAAATTCTTAATGAATTAAATTCATGTGCTATTAAAGTATCCATTGACCAAAAATCCGATTATAGCGCTAAATTGTGAAGTAAATTTTAAATTAACAGAATCTTAATCTCTGAACTTGAATTTTTAGAAATTAATAGATGAAAGTATGCAATAAACCGTGGGTACACTTTTGAACAAAAAAAAAACTTTTATAAAGCAATATAGAATCGTGCAACACGAGTAGGTATTAATATTTTGCATGTTTCAAAAAAATTGCTTTGCTGGTTAATTATTTCAAGTTATACCAGCATTATAACAGTCACAACCTGCATATTGCTGAAACTAACTGAAGCTTTAAGTTCTTTTTAAACTTGATTTGAATTTTACAATTTCAAGTTAACATAATCTAGTAAACTCGTTTAACACTCCTAAAATATGCAAAATTTTAATCTTAAGTAGACTTTAGTGAAATGTTTCGAGCTGAAATTTGAGGCGTTGCTTTAATTCTCAAATCAGCAAACATAGACGTACGTCACTTCCCCTTAATGTTATCCTTTCATATACTTGCCAAGTTATTTCTGGGTTCAAACTGCTTTGATGGAATGCATTACGTGTAATCAATTGAGTTATCCGTTTGAAATGATTTAAAACTTGCTTCAAAATATGTTTTCTATAATAAAAAAATTCAATATAAAGAGTATTTAACTGAAGAAATACCAGACTTCCAGAAATACTTCCTATTCTGGAATTCATATTAAGCTATTGAATGAATGATAAATGCTATCTCTAGGCAATTAAAATGGTAAACGTTGTATTACATAAAAAGCCATTAATTTTTATTTAAATTAAAGTAGCATTACTATGTCTTTTAGCCTATAATCACGTTCATGTAACAAAAAAAATTGAACCAGAGTATTTAAATATTTGACTTCCGTAAGAAAATTTTAAATCTCAAAGCTAATAAAATCCTGTCTTCAAATTACTTACTCGCAAATACAACTCTATTTTGTAGAGTTTTAATTTTAAAACAAAGAATTTTTTAAAAACGGGCTTAGATATTTCAATTACAAATTTACGAACAAAAAAAAATTTTTTTCCCTATGTTCAAAATTAAGATCTAGACTGGTTTCAGTCATGTTCTTGACTTCAGGCAAGTTTGTATTCTTAAATAGGTTTTGCATGTATGTTCATATATCTATATTAAACATGTAGTTTTAATTGCGTTATTCGTATTGATGCATAATATCTATATACATTGGAATGTAAAAGCGTGTTGCTTCAAGTTTTATTGATTTGGCATTTCTCATCAGTGCTAATCAACCTTGACACACTAAGTGGTTTGTCGCTCTGCTGTAATCTTGTGCACACGAGGGCCAAGAAGACTGGGACCTACAGTTAAAAGTGGATTCCGTACCGCTACAAACATTCATAGCACCGCCGGAACTCGAACTCGGAATCTGTGTAGGATAAACTGCACTTTATTCGATAGTTAGTCATTCATAGATGAATTTAATTCTGGCTTTATGAAACCAATCTTATAACTAAAAATGGCAAATGTTAAGAAAATAAAATGTAACTCCACTATTTTTATGCAAGTGAGGAAAACAAGAGTTCTGATAAAATTTGACGTTTCAAATTTTAATTAGATTTCGTCTTAAATTTGTTATCAAAAATCAGGGAAAGGACTCAAGAATCAATACTCTAATATTTATTATTGGAATTCAAATGCTCTATACTTAGTCACAAAAAGTAAGCATGCAACTCATAGCTTAAGTGAAAAAGCTCTAGTTCTCAAATAAATATAGAAAAATATTATTTTGGAGAGTGTTGTTTATAGCTTCTGATTCAAGTCATAAAGTAATGAAAAATAAACCAAATCATTATATTTTAAAAAACTTTAAGAGTAATTTTGTTAACTACCAGTAGAAATTTAAATCACAAAAGTATATATGCACTCTGAATTTTTGACTTTTAAATAGGCTGAATGAAACTTCTCGAGTGATTTTTCGTATTTCAGTGATAAGTTTAGAAGTTCTGATACAAAGCTTGTAAGTTTGAGCTTTAAGTACATCAACAATTCACCAATGGCTCCACGTGGAAAAGAATTATCAAAAGATCTAAAGGATGCAATAATAAAGCTCTATAAGGAAAGCAAGTCCCAAAGACAAATAGTTAAAATCATAGGCAAAAGTCCTGCAACAGTGCAAAAATCATAGAAAAGTTCCAGGCTGAGGGAAATACTCTAAACAAGCCAAGAACAGGACGACCGCCCGTTTTGACGGATCGAGAAAGTCGAATTATTGTTGGAAATGTGAAAAAAAAATCCGACGATTAGCGCACCAAAATTGACAACTGATGTGAAAAACAATTTTGCGAAGTCATGCAATCCTGAAACAATTCGCCGTGTGTTACGGAAGGCAGGACACCATGGTCGAAATATGCGAAGAAAACCATTTGTTAGCAAAGTGAATCGCAAAAAGAGAATAGATTTTTGCGAAAGAAAATGTAAAGCAGGACACAAATTTTTGGAATTCCGTGATTTTTTCGGATGAAAGTAAATTCAACATCCACGGGTTAGATGGACATCAAAAGTTTGCAGGAAAGCAAATGCAGGTCTAGAACCAAAGAACATGAGAGGAACTGTAAAACACGGTGGTGGTTCGATTATGGTTTGGGTTGCATGGCAGCAACTGGAGTAGGAAATTTAGTTATAATCGACGGAATAATGAATCAATATAGCTATTTGAATATTTTAAAGAATAATTTAAGCCAAAGTGCTTTTAAATTGGGACTCGATGGATCCTTCACTTTCCAACAATATAATGATCCCAAACATACTGCTCGGGTTGTTCGGGAATGGCTGCTATATCACGTGCGAAAACAGCTAAAAACCCCACCGCAGTCACCTGATTTTAATCCCATTGAACACTTGTGGGATTATCTCTATCGCCAAATTAGAAAGCAAGAGATCAAAGCTAAGAATGATCTAAAAAAAGCCCTTTTGGGGAGTGGCAGAAAATACCATCTTCTGTCACTCAAAATTTAGTAAAATATGTGCCATCTATATTGAGAGCTGTTATAAAGGCCAAAGGCTATCCAACAAATTACTAATTTTTTTGAAAAATTGTAAAATTTGCAATATTAATGTCTTTGTTTTTGTTTGCATACTTACTTTTATGATGTAAATTACATCCTATTTTAAGTTAGGCTCATCTTGCTAATTAAATATTTGTATTTTTTAATTACTTTTCATTTTGTTATTAAGCTCGATTTTGCTGTAATCGAAATAAATCGTTAAATTGAAAACTCTAATATTGTAGAGTTGTTTTTTTTTTTCATCAGGACATCAGCACATACACTCTGCATACTTACTTTTGTGACTAAGTGTAGGTATTCAACGTCAATTTGAACATTTTAAAAAATCTTTATTTCACGGATAAAAAAAAAAATTGATGTTCAGAATATATATTTGTTTAACCAATTCTGAAAATCTATAAATAAAAATATATAAAATCTATAAAATGTACATTTATCATTTTTTAATTATCGGAAAAATAAAGAGCGAAATTTATTTAAACTGTTAGTTATGGATAGTCTTCGTACTTCTAGAATGCTGCCCTTCTCGTTAATTATGTATTTATTGTTTTGAAAATTATGGCATTCATTTAATTACTGTACTTGTTTTATTCAAATAAGCGCCAACAAAATTGTGCTTAAAGCTAAAATTTTCCCAAGTCAAATCGCATTTCTTCAGTGCACTTTAAGCGGACGTTTCTATGCATGCAAAGCAGGTGGCGCTTTCTGTGTCGACCTACTTACAGAATCGATGGCCAAGTTGCTATGCGATAGCTTGTTTGTTTGTGCAACCTGTGGCAGCCTTCTATTCCCATCGCCCGCCAAAGTAAATGTCAATCTAAAGATAAACTCGAGCATCGGATATTGACATCAGAATTTAAAATGATGCACCATCAGAAAGTCATTACTGCATCTTTATTTCCTTTAGGTTTATTCGAAATCGATTGTTTACATATTTTGACACTAATTTTTCTCATAAATGATACAGCGAAATACTGTTTTCTATAATCAAATGACCTTTTGAAACGAATTATTTTTAAATACAGTTTAGTGTATTAAAATTTCAAATTTAAATATTTTTGTCCCAAACAAATTTAACTAAAAGCATATTTACTGTTAAAACCGAATGATTTAGTCTACGTATACTTAGGACGGCCAAATAATTTAACATTAATATAAAAACAATTAATAAAAATACGAAAATTAATACTAAAACAAACAACTATTTTCCTTTACTTTTAATGAATACTAATATTTTACAATCAAATTTAGCTTTAAAAACAGACTAAATAAAAAATGTTTATGAGAAGCAATCATAATATTAGGCATACCTCAAATGAAATATTCCCATGAGTTGATTTACCAGTAGCCTCAAAACCTTAACGAATTACCCGTTCAAAGATGGACATTATATTTATAAATTATCCAAGTAGCCACTAAAAAAATTGTGTACCAGGCTCACGCATATCGTTCTCTCTTTACTTTCAACGGGTCTTCCTATTTTAAATTCCGCAAAACGGGTCCCAATAAGCAAAACCGACCGGTTCTTTTGGACCTAACAGAAAGCGACCGGGAGGGGTTATCTACCATTATTCATACAAAAATAAGGGAATATTTCAACACAACAGGATAATTACAAGTCACAACATTTACCATTAATTACATCTGGTACGAATTTATACAGTGATTAATTTTTTGAATTTAGCTAATTAAATTTAATGTCTTCATACGGTTATTACGCTAATGTTGTATACATTTTTTTCAATAAATTAGAACCAAAAATATAAAATACGCATACTAAAAAAAAAAAAAAAAAAAAACTCCACGATATCAAAAAGTTAAGCGATAGTGAAATTTTAATGGTAAGTTATAAATGAAAATATTTTGTTTATTCAGAGTATATTTTTGCATTTTTTTTATAAACGTACTGGGCACCTTTACTTCACCTTTCGCATTATTTGGTGGCTTGTTAGACAATTGGCTAACGCTCTGGCTTTTGGTATCACGGCCTCAAATTCTGGCGGTAGCATGGATGTTTGTGAGTGACTCGGAATCCACATTAAGCTGCAGGTTCCGGTCTAATTAGCCTAAAGTGTCCAAATAAAAAAAATGAACCGTAGATCGACAAACCAAGCCAAGTACGTCTTTTTTGTCACGATGTTTCGACGATCTTTTGAATTTAATTTTAATTTTGTCAATGTTTCAGTATTGCAAAGCAATGTTAGTGTAGAATAAAATATTTTCGTTAACATATGGACATTAGATTAGAAATAATAAAATACTTCTAATAAAAGCGTCATCATCATCATTGGCGCATTGTGTCCCAAGGCCGTCTACCTACTGGTAGATTTTGAGACGATAGATGCTTTTTCTTTTTACGGGGTAGAGTTGTCAGCTCTACGCCCAACGCTCAACAGTCATACGAGACCGGGACCTACGTCTTAAAGTGGATTCCGAACCACTACAATCATTCATGGCACCGCCGGGAATCGAACCCGAAACCTGTGGTACCGAGGGCCAGAGCGCTAGCCACTCGACTATTCAGGCCCCAATAAAAGCATAATAAATAAATTTAATTTCTTAAAAAATTTAAATTCTACATTTGTACCTTTTGAAGTAGCTAATGCGCATAATTTAATATGCGTTTTCCATTGAAAATTAAAATTTAATTTAGCACTTTGCAGAAAGTCTTAATACTTTTCAATGTATTATGTTTTTTTTTTTTCCCCTTGTAATCGTGTAACACGAATTGTATACACCAAAAATTCGGTAGATGCAATTTGTATAAATTGGATTGATTTTTGTCTTCTTTTTGATTCTGAAATATCTGGAAAGATAATTGACTACAGATCTTTATATAATGTCCAACTGCCAAATAATTTTCTACAACAACTTGCAAAGTCTTCGACCGGGTGAAAATCACGCTTTTTTTCATTAGTTTGAAATTAAATTTTCTAATTTTGTTTACAATTTATATAGAAATGTATGGAGATTTTGCGATAGTTGTTTCAGGGAAGGGCGGATTGCCCTTGAAAACATTAGATGCAACTTTAGATGTAATAAGAGTTGTACATGCCTTTATTGGGAATGCTTTTTTTTACCCGTTTCTTCCAGTCAAATGTAATTGTTTATGATTTTTTACTTTTTATTAATTATGCCATTTATTTTCGCTTAGAAATATTAGAATCCTGCTTTTCATATTTTTTTAATAATGGAATAAAAGTATTTCACATCGTAAAAAATAAACCTTCGATATATAGTTTATTTTTCTGTAATATATTAAAGCAAATAATAATTTTAATCATGCAGACGATAATTAGACCCTACTACGAACTGATGCCATTAAAGTTTTATTTTAATAATTTAAATTTAAATCACGGAGAAAGTCAAAATCGTTTCAAAAATGTTTGAACAATCTTCCCTCTGTACAGCAATTATTCCATAAATTAAGATAGTGATTTTCTTTCTATTTTTTTTTTTTCACATTTAACGAAAAAAGGGCAATCTTTTACCAGTTGAAATAATAAAATTAATCGACACTTTTTTTTTTTTTTAAATTGCTATAGATAGTGATATTCAGCTATGTAAATTTGATACTTCATTCTCCTATAAGTGAGCGCCATATAAACAATTTTAAAAGTAAACCAAAAGTCGTTAATGTAAAAAGTAGAAAATAATACAAAACTCTTTATTAAAGAGTCATTGGGCAAAATATAGCATATGTCCAGATTTGAAACATTTGGCTGAAGGTTTGTCTGTCCCTGTGTGTTGTAATTTGAGGTTGAAACCTATCCATCCGTTATTTCTCCTTTAGCCACATCTGGCTTTTGGTGCCATAAGCTTCAGGTTTGAATCCTGGCGGTGACATGGATGTTTGCTGGTGGTTTGGAATCCACTTTAAACTGTAGGTCCCGGTCTAATTAGTCCAAGGTGTGCACAAAATGACCATCGAGAGATAAACCAAACCTTTTAATTTATTAAACTCATTGTGAAGATCCTTGATTCTCCAGATAAAAACTTAAGATATTCGAATCAAAAAGAAATAAAGTTTTATTTTTCTTTTCAAATTTAATTTTTACTTTATAAATTACTTCTTTATAATAGTTACATATAACAGGCAGGCTTACTTACAGGCATACTTACATATACATATAACAGACATATATAAAACATATAACATTTTACTTTATAATACTTACTTCTACTTAATTCTACATATGCTTTCTTTAATTCTTATTTAGAAAGTAATTTTCTTTTTAAATTATTATAGTGAAGAAGTAAATAAAAGTATGCTTAAGAGCGTTCCAGTCGGATTTCTCCGTTTTTCATATTACTCATGGTGGTGAAACATATTTCTTCGATCTTTCTTTCTTTTTTTGTGGAGAATAGATTGCCATGGTAACAGCGCGTTCCACCTTTGACAAAGCCAACTCCTGGAAAAATAGGCATCGACTTTCTTGTGCCATGAGTTGCTGTTCATCGAAGGAGAAATTGGATCGATTTCTGTGCAAAGTGCGAGTTGCTTCATTTTTAATGACGGCCTGCGTCTAGTAAACAGACATCATAAAATCACTTGTAGAATCCAAAAGTGAAATGATACGTGTAAGTATTTGGTTCTTTGAAAAATGCATGCATATAAAAATATATTCTTCCTTTTAAGTCTTTAAATTGTTGATCATTTTTGAATTCAAATATATTAAATTTTGTTATATAAGTTGATTGACTTGTTTGGAAAGATAAATGCTTTTAAAAAGGTATTTTTTTTTTAAATTCACTTATCGTTTGAAAGATAAAATAAACAAAAAATTTCCTTATCATATCTACATGCATGCAACTTTTTTGGTATATAAAAATTATATTCAAATTCTAATCACCTTTTTTGGTGTCATTTAAGGATTTCCTATTTATTTTTTTAATCTGTCGTTTCTTTCTGTGGTAAACAAAGACATGTTATTCTACAACGACTCATAAGAAATAAGTTAAAACTAAAACTTCTGCTTAAAATACAAGACTTATAAAAATAATTATAAGTAAATAAATAAATAACAAAACAAATGTTAGAGTTCAAATTTTACAATCTATGTATGCATGCATATTTTTATATTCAAAACAGGTAAATATTTTGTGATTAACTAGTATAATGCATAATACTATTACAATGAATCTCGCTTATTAATAAAATGACGAGTGTAGTAAATATATTTATTATTCAAAGCTATATATTTTATATTTCTTTAAAAAGAATAAATAATGTAAAGTATAAGTCTAAAATTGTAAATAAAGGCTCAAATCTTAAATTATTATAACAAAAAAGCTTTTATTTTCAGTTTTTTCATAATTAAAGTGAATCAGATAAAATATTAAAATATTTGTTCAGATAATTTTTTTCTTATTTTTTTAAAACAACAAATTATAAATAAATATTTATAATTTGTTAACATAATTATTCATGAAAAAGTTAATTAAATAATTAAATTTTTCATGAAGTGTCATGATCATGAGTTTCATGATGTTTGCATTACTGCCTGAAATTCTATCTCTCTTGTTTGTAAATTTGCATCTACAATGAAGTTGTCCGCCAGTCTACAAACAACCAATGACAGCATTCATTATTTAATATAGAATGTATATTGAAACTTTTATTTTTACTTAAATTTCTTTCTAATTATTTATATGTAATTTAAAAAGAAGTTATAGATAAAAATTACTTCAAGTTATAGAAAGATTATTTTCTAAATTTATATTTGAATCTATTTAATGATGAAATAAAAAAAAACTTTTATATAATAAAATATATTATAATATATATTTATAATATGATATATAATATATGATAGATTTTTTTTTATTACATTTTATTTATATTTACTTTTATATCTCTCTTTATATGTATTATCGTTATTTTTGTTATTTATGAGTATGAGTATTTTTTTGTTAATCATTTGAATTTTATTAGGTTAATCATTTGAATTTTTTTTTCTAGTTAATTTAAGATTGTACGTTATATTAAATTATAAAATAATAATTTATTTCTCTTGGCTTTTCAACTACTACTAAATTAATAATTTAATATTTGATTACAGTTTATATTACATAGAGTAATGCATCGCATAAGTTGTAGTTGAAATTAGAGTACATATAAAAAAGTGGCCAAAATTATGGAAATATTTTGATATTTATGCATTGTTGAAAGTTTACAATGCTAATTTACTCACTAATATAATTAAATAATAAAATTGTAAATTACCTATACTTATAAAAGAAATTT
Organism: Caerostris extrusa; assembly: GCA_021605095.1. Taxonomy (NCBI): domain Eukaryota; kingdom Metazoa; phylum Arthropoda; class Arachnida; order Araneae; family Araneidae; genus Caerostris; species Caerostris extrusa. Next base: position 96,688 of record BPLR01014256.1, on the reverse strand, counting down.
GACCAGGAACATGATTTATGATATATCTTTCCAATTCTATTTCCCTTTATCACTAACAAAATATTGATTCTGACTTCGTTTACTTCAGATCACAGTATTCCTTTTCTGATTAATTAATATTATTTCTAGCTTCTTTTAATTTTTTATGTATTTTTGATAGATAAGAATGGCTTGTTCTCCTATATTCGAACTTTTAACACAATATCTTGAAATTTGCTTCAAATCAGTTCCGTCATTTACGATAATAACACATATTCGAAACCATTTTAATTTTAGCAGATGAGTTTCTTCCATAAATTTTAGTTCTTTATAGTATTTTTTAATCTTTTTTAACAGTTTCATTTTAAATTTATTAAATCTGTTTTTAGTAATTCAATAGTTTAGAATTCCTTATTTGATTAAGTTCCTACAATTTTGTTTTCTTCAAATCATTGTAAATGTTTTCTTATTTACATAAAATAAATATTTAGTACAGCTGATTATATTATTAGATACTATTAGGTATTATTCGATACAACTGATGATATTATTAGAGTGATATATGTTTAAACTTGGATATATATAATATTTTTATTTTAGCTTATTTAACTATCAATAATTTTTCTTATGGAATAATTTAATCGAAATAATTTTATTTTTAATATCTATAATAATAAGATATTATAACATTTTCTTCTTTTCTTTACAGTAATTTGAAAATTTGAAAAAAATGATAAAAAGGAATAAAAATAGTGTCCTATTGTAAAATCATTTAAATATTATTGAAACAAGATGATTTATTAAAAAAAGTTACTGCTAAATTATGATTTTTATTTCCACCAACGTTAATGAAAATGTGTTATACTAATGGAAAACTATGAAATTTGCTCTGGAAGAAATACTTGAAGTTTACAAAAGTAAAGAATAAGAAAAATACACAATTCTGTTAAATGACAACCATTTGAAAATTCTAAGCGTTATAAAATATACACAAAATTGAAAGTATTTCAGAAATTTTATTTCGTCATTTTAAATTCAAAGAATCCAATTCGTACCATTTACTATCTTCCTTTTATACACAAATTGAACGAAAGAAATATAATGTCTTCTTCTATTTTTTAGAGAAAACAAAATTAAAATGGAAAAAATGTGATAATGCTTTCCGTAAAACTTTACATGCAACATCAAGAAAGAAATATATTAAAAGTGACAATTTAGGAAACAATAGTGCAATAATAACAAAAATAAAAATGAAGAGGACGAATTCAGTTATTTCATCAATGTACCATCCCATTGGTAATTCTAAAATAAAAACAGCTTACTGCATGTTTACTGGTGGAATAATCCTAGTATGTTTAGGCATTGGTTTAATTGTGACTACACTATCACCAAGACGTCCATCTGCAGTGAATAACAATGAAACGTCCATTCTCATCAGTGGCCCAACGTGTTTGGCGATGGGATTTGTTATCATTGTCTTCAGCAGTACAGATATGTGCCGCTACAGAAAGGCACAGAATACTGTGGAATCCGAACTAAATCGAGTTATCAGCGCCTTTGGAAAGCCAAATCCAAATTTTAATCCTTATCAGCAAACTCGGAACGAAATAGTTCCAATATCCAACCCAAAGATTTCAATAGTCATCAATAAAACTCTGTGGCCTTCGTAAGTGTTTTTAGATTTCTGTTCAAATATTTTAAGATATACACTGAGTGGTCACATTATTATGTCCAAGTTCTAGTTTTAATCCTTATCAGCAACATAAGTATGAGATCATTTCAATATCCAACCCAAAGATTTTAGTCATCAATAAAATTACGTGACTTTCATAAGTTAGTTGAGATTTCTGTCTAATATTTTTAAGATGTAAACTGAGTAACTAAATCACAGGCTATTTCTATAGAAAGAGTTGCAATTGCTCTTCTGAATTTTAAACAAGTCGCATTGGATAGAAATATACTCGCACCTAACTTCTTGCTTTTGCCAAAAATATGTGAAGCTTAAGAAACAATTCAGTAAAAAGTGTTATTGTAGAGAAAATAAGCAAAACTTTGTAACTTTTATATGTATCGATTTATCATAAAAAATTGTTTTTAAGCATAAATGGATCAAAGAATAAAAAACATCATCCACTAATTGTAGTTGTGATGAATTACCATTGTTACGACGGGTTTTCATGTACTGTCCTTTCAAATATGACTCCAGTTTGCCTTTTCATTATTTTATTTTAACTCAATTAACATAACATCACCTGACAACACACACAACTCACATATAAAAATCTATAAAAATCTATTATCCATTTATAATGTAATTTCTAAATTATACCAATTCCAAATGAGTTTTTGCCGCAGTCAATTCCAATCTGATGTATTCCCCATAAGATAGGGAAGATATACGTTGTGATTTTCCTCTTGCAGGGATTCAAGTACCCGTGGTTCGAGTAGCCATAGTAGTATAGGCCACCCTAGATTTTGTCATACTTATGTATTGTTTTAAAATAATTCATCTTAAATTAAAATGTTGATTTAATTTTATATGCAATTAATTTTTACATTATAATTTGTAAGTAAAAAAATTAGAAATTATTGAAAATTTAACAATGGATTATTACTAACATGTCCAAACTGATGTATCAGTTTGTGTATTGTCATGTGTTCTGTCATGTATCCTTATCGCAAAGAATTATTTTTACTATCAAAGTTGACTTCTTTTCAACAGTATTATTTGCCCAATTTAAATTTATAGTGACACACTCTAAAAACAATGCAAATGGCGATTTTTCATTAGGAATAACTGTACATTATATTAAGAATTTGAAAAACTAACAATAATACATAAATGAATATTGAAAAATTCAACCACATTTTTGGAAATTACTCAAAAAAGTTACCGAATTAAATTCAGTATTATTGGTTATATAAAAAGTAATTTAATTAAAAATCATACATTTTCAAAAAGATTGGGTTTTTTATTAAGATCATGTGATTATATGTATATAATTGACTTACTGAAGTATGAGTGAGAAATCGTATAATTCTTCATGTCGTATAGTATGACTCTATAAGAATAGCATGTAAAGGGTTATGATAATTGGTCTACTCAGTGTATATCCAACAAGAATAGATAATTAAACAACAAAGTGTGGTAAACATTGAAATATGTTTTGATAGTTGCAATTATATTAATGTTGAAAATATGTATTTTAAATAATATTTATTTTCTCTTATTGTTAATAGTATGCATTTATTAGGCTCAAGTAATTAATAATTACACTAAATAATATAACTATACATTTTCAATTGTTCGTCAACAACTTCGATTTTTTTTTTTTTAAAAATTTCCAATATTTTTAAAATTTACATTGTAATTTCTCTTTATTTCAAATAATTTATTCTGATTAAAATACAGCTGTTACAAAAAATGTTTGTGCATAAGAAACTGTTTGTATTTCTTGATATTTATTTTTATGAATTGTTCAAGTTTGGAATCACAATATTGAGAGAAATCTTTGTTACATATACCATATTGAAAGAAGTTGCTCGATAATATTGTGTATAATCTCTTAATACAGTATTATTGTATTAAGAGGTGTATTGTGTATAACCTCTTAAGCACATTAAATACAGTATTATCATCCATGTGCCATATATATTTTATTAAACTTCCTGTTAATAAAATGTTTTTAATGTATTCTCACTATTTCTTTTCATAAATTAACATGTTTACTATACGATTACTTATATACAAATACACGATCTTGTCTTAAACATTTAAATAAAGAATTATATCTGTAACAATAAATTTTTATTACATATTATAGAAAACAAACGTTGCATTTGTTATATTTTGTTAAAAAGTGATTGATACTTTTGCAAATTTGAAAGTTTCTTGCAGCAGATTGGGTAAACATTGTTGTGATGAAATAATTTTTCCCCAAACTTATTACTTTTGTACCCCGCCTTGAATAAAAATATTGTCATTCCTTCTCTTTTTCATCATAAAATTTGATATTAAACTATATTTTTTATATTAATAAAAGTATAAATTAGAGATTCAATTAAAAAAAAAAAAGAGGTACAGCACTTTGGTTTGCATCTTTGCCTTAATATGTGAAAACATCCCTGGCAACAGATTGATTTGCAGAGAGAAAGAAGAGTAGAGAGTTGTGCATAAAATATGTAAACGAAGGAATGAACGAATGGTGTTGACATGTATTAAAACAGAACGATGCTACAATGTTAACGTAGGCTCAATGGTAACTGAGTAGGCAACATAGAGTTTGCACAACAAATCACAGAGGTTTCTGGCAAAGATGTAGTCGATGGTGTTGTCCCCAAGCATAGTGTGTCCGATGGTTACAATAAAAAAAAAATTAATAATCATAAATTGAAATGATTTTTCTTTAATAATTTTTTAAAGTTTCGTGTGTAGTTTGTCAAGTGTTTGTTTGTTTGTTTTTTCAAGTGTGTGCAGCAATTCTTTAAGATGCGATATTTTGACTTGACAAGCTTCGTAGTTTAGTATAAACGTTCATAGGAATTTGTTGTATCAAAAATTGAAAATAGTCGCCAAGCTTCTTTCTTTAAGATATAATATTTTGCTTCTGGAAGTAATTTCCAAAACTAGGAAACAGATTTGTAACGCCTGATCCTCCATCACTTTCTAGTACATTTATTTCTCCTGATGCTGTATCAGGTACTGCACTCACGGGGTACTGCACTTATGCTGTTTGTCTTCATATGAATTTTTGAAATTTTTGGATTCTTCTTGAGTCCCTTTACGGTATGAAATACGTTTTTTCGAATTTTGCTTCCACTTTCATTCCAGATAAATCGTCAATATAAAACTTAACCAAAGATTTCACTTGTATAAATTTTTATTTCATTATGGCTTTTATTATTCATTTAGTTATATCTCGACGAAGCCATTTAATTGAGCCCTTGAACACTCTCATGGCCCATCTGGAACCCGAGGTACAACATCGGCTACTGAGCACATGGTGATGGTTTATATTCCCACTCATCCATACCCCTCGCTGTCCTCATTAACCCCATACCCCTATCCACCCATTAGAATCTTTCAACCTGCCTCAACACTACGATGTATTTAGATTTTCCAAATTATGCATAGTGGTCAGGTTAATAGCATTTCAAACTGGACATGAAAAAAACATACTTCAAATTCTGAACAATGCTATCCATATGAATCGACTTTATACGTTTTCATATCGTGCATTAAGTTCCAAAGGGATTTTCTTATTGAAATAAAATTATAATAACTAACAAATATAAAATTTCTTAGTTTAAAAATAGTTCAATATTTAAATATCTTGTGTGATATATGCAAATAGAAGCTTTTTTGTTAAGAATTTGTTTCTAGAAAATATCTCAAATTTAGAATGATTTTGCAGGTTGAAAAATTGTTGTAACAATACAGCATTTAAAAAAAAAAAAATCTTACACTGTTTAAAAAAATATATCTTGAAATATATTTTTTTTTTACTTACTTTTTGACGCGTTACGGAGAAAAAAATCTATGATTTATTGTATATTTCCAAGCCTTTTTATTGTATCAGAAATATGAAACTTGATTGCCGGAAACAAGAATTATCCGTATTCGTTCCAATACCATGCAAAGATATAAAAAATAATTGTTGTATCAAAAATAATTATCTTAATAAAAATCACGATATTAATATAGAAATAATTGGATTTTCAACTTTTTTGACTGTTCAGATTTTAAATAATATTTATTAATTGGTTTTCAAATTTCCTTAAAACACACAATATTTCTATTGGATATGGATAAAGATTGTCTTTTATAAGGAAAATAAATAAAAAATAAATGAATATAAAATAATAAATAAAATATAAATGAATATAAAATAATAAATAAATATAAGCAATCTTCTTAATCTTTAAAAACATTTTTATATTTTCTTATAAACACAGTTTTCCATTTGATATTACACAATTCATGTATTTTTACTTGCTCAATTAATATTTTTCAATCGCGATCAAAGCTACTAATCTATGAAAATATCATATGCTTTAAATTAATGGAATTTCCTCAATTAATCAATACTTAATTAAATTAATTAATAATAAGGCTTAATTAAATTTATGACCTTAAAATGCTATAATACCATTATATGAAGTAATGCGAGTGATACTATAAAACCTTCCTCACACCAAGGTGTTGTGTAGCGAAACATCAAGGAATAGAGAAGTTCAGTTTGTCACTCTACGGTCATTTTATGCACAGTAAAGTCAAGCAAAAACGAGATATCACCTGAAGCTGATAGATTTTCCATTCCTCCAAAGCATATATCAATCAAAGAGCAAACAGAACCAGTACAAGTCATACAACCAAACAGAGAACTTATTACTACTCTCACTAAGATTAATGAAACTGAATCTACTATCAGAACTCAAGCCCAAACTCCTTCCATTCTTTAACACCCCTGATAAGGACTGGCCAAATTTCTTCAAAATTTGAAAATCTATCGTTCTAGACTGAAATCGACCCTTTCTAGAGGTCATTTCTTGAAACTTAAGATAGACGAAGAAGCGGATAATAAATCGCTGAAATTTACATTAATCAGATAAGAAAATAGTATTTAAATCATTCAACCTCAAGAGAGATTAAACTTTCAAAGTAGCACTAAAAAGCTTACCGATTTGCACCAACAAGAAATCAAAGCAACTAAGCTGCCCTAAACTTCAATGTCCTGGACTTTGAAGACGTTAATCAACTAACTGAGATAAGGAGCAAAAGACCCATGCCGCTTTCCCTCATCGAAGCCGTCAACTTTCTAACGGCAGAAGACATCTATAACCTGACCACCTCCTCGGAATAAAAATCTCGGTAGAGAGATTCAGGGGATATAATATTGCAGCCGAATGTCGTAAATGCTACGGGAATGTTATAGAGACTATAGATGCTATGGCATAGTAGAGAAGCATGTTGTTTTAAATCATGCTGCGCACATAGGGATTGCAATACCTGTATACCGGGATACCGAATACCGGTATCTTGAGCCATTTGTACAATTTTGTAATACCGGTATTCACAGGTTTAAATACCGTTTTTCGGTATTTACCAGAAATTTAGAATTCTTATCCGTGAAATTCTTATTCTCATTCAGAATTCTTATCTGAAAACTAAAAATTCTTATCTGTGAAAACAAGGTTGTAGTTGTGAAGAAAGTGTGTAATATTTCGATATTTTTTTAATTGGTGAGTTTGTTATTCACATTGTATTTGCATATCATACTTTAGAGTTCAAAATATTTTTCAGATTTATTATATATATATATACTCATAAATAATACTCGATAATAATGAATAAGAATAACTTTAAAGAACATAAAAATCAGTTGATAATACTTCGGTTTGGTTTTATTATTTATATGATGAAAATAATATGGTGGCACGATGTAAAACATGTTCAAGAATTATTAAAGTGAATGAAGAAAGTACAAGCGGACTCCATACACATTTAAAAACTAAACATGATATTAATTTGTTAAAGAGGAAAGAAACTAATTGCGAACTCAAGCACAGTTTCTAAGCCCAAGCCCTCAGAGATTTTAGATTATTTAAAAAAAAAAAAAAAAAAAGATTTTGATGAAATTTTAAGTAAAATGACAACATTAGATGGTTTGCCATTTCGAATGTTTTGCAATTTCTTTCTTTTTCTAAAATTTCTACTACCGGTATTAAAACCGGTATCCCGGTATTAAGATCTAAAAATACCGAATACCTGTACTGAACTTTTGGTCCGATATTGCAATCCCTATGTGCACATTGTGCAGGAAGCCACAGAAATCGCTTTACGCCAATTACTCTTACGACCTTATTGACTTAAACAAGTCCCATGATGCGCCAAGATGGCCTACTTCGAGTGATCATTTTGGGAATTGTGCGTTGATGTTTGTGACTGGTAAACGCTCTGCCGCGTTATGCCTTGGCATGAAGGAGGTTAAATTTAAGTCCAAAGCAGGTATCCAAATTTCATTCTTTGAGCTATTAGCTTGTAAAACTCGCAAAATAATCCCCAAAAAACAAAAAACAACGTTTAATGCAAATATTTTTTAACGTTAAAAAAAAAAAAAAAAAAAAAAAAACGCTTACTACTGTATCACAGAATTAAAATATTCCTATACCTCTTTAAACTGGATATCGCTACTTTCACATCAAATTTTTAAAGTAAATGTAACTTATCTAAAATTAAAAAAAAAAAAAAAAAAAAATGCTTGTTCTTTTATATCTTCTTATCCATATTTACTTATATGCATTCTGTTTTATGGTATGAAGACAAAACAATTATTAAATTCAGTGAAATATCCCATTTGAAAAGGCAGCGTATACCACGTGAAGTGATTAATAATTCTAATTTTTTTAAGAAATGGGGCTGGTTAACAATCTCATCTATTACGTCATTTTGCTGTTATGACATTACGTTTCAAAATGCCATTGATATTTCAACTATTTCCATAGTGTCATATTCATTTCATGTGATCGAATTTCTAGCCAAATCAAGAGTATTTCGTACTGTTTTTTTTTTCTTTTTAAAAAGAAAAACTATGATAGTTGTGGAAACTTATGGTGATAATATCATAACGCCAGATGCCTGTGTGAGTTGATTTAGATAATTCAAAAGTGATTATTTCTATTTGAAAGATAACATTCCGATTAACCAAAATGACCACAAGCTTCTTAAATCAGGTAAATCATTCGCTATCACAACAAATTATCAATTTAAACCATGTATTGATGAAAAGCTACCAGAAGGGGTTACATGACATAAAAAGTGATTCTGAAGGAGAATATCGCCCCATCACACACAGCGAAAGCGGTTAGATACTCCATTTCTGCACTTGGTTGGGAATTCTTGTCCCACCGCTGTACTCAAAAACTTTGACTTTTCGGACTATTATTGCTTTCATCGATCTCAATATTTCAACAGTAATGAAAGTGTCGAAAAAGGATTTCAAAACTGCACCACCTCAAAAGATGTACGGTTTTCTAGGAGAGCATAAACAAATTGTCAGAGAGATGGGGAGAATATGTGACTAATGATGACGCATACTGTGAATATACTACTTTTTTTTTTACATTTCACCCAAATTAAATGTGCTTTTTAAAAGAAAAATATAAGAATTATCAACCGCTACACCTGAAAGAAAACAAAAATTTCATTACGCTTGTTCTCTTTTAAATTTTTCATTAAAATGTGCATGTTAAAAAAAAATTATAACTATTATAACGTCAAAAATGGCTAGAACTAAATATAACGAAAGCTATAATGCTATTCCAAAAAAAAAAAAAAAAAAATCTAGATGAATTTTAAAAAAATTCCTAATGATTTTTTTTTCCTTTTTCAATAATCATTTCATATCGTTATTTTTTTTTTTGTTTTTTTTTTTTATTTGTGGATGTTCTGCAGTTTTATTCATATTACTCACACTAGGCAATAACTAATGAACATTTTTTTTTTTTAAAAAAGAAAGAAAACCAACGCAATAAAATAAAATACATATGCAATATGTCACCATGTAATTATCTTAATATATTTTCAATTTTTACTTTCCATTAATCAGAAACCTTATGTTTGTGATGTCAGAATGATTTTGTGGTAAATGCATTTTCGCTTTCGAAGTTAGTAATTCACTTAGTTCTAAACATGATAAACGATGCCAAACCGAAAACTTTTCTGCCTGTGTGGAAAATATATGTATAAACCTTCTGTTTTTCTGTACAAAGAAGAGGAAACAAAATTGTGAATTTCTAAATGCATTCTTGTGATGCTCGGTCCAAATTGAAGAGGCATAATGAGTGTGTATAGTAACAGACCTGATGCAAGTGTATCCTAGTAACGCTGAATTTTTTTCTTATTCGCTAATAAATGTCTAATCCTAGATGCCAACAAATTGACACCTGCTAATACTATGAATTTGTTCTGATGCATTAGTGGTTGGGAAATTGTAAGTATAATTGCCCTACATTTCCTTAAAGTATAGGCTCAAAATATGGCAAAATTTCGACTGTAATCCAAATTAATGCGAAATACTCCATAAATTGACATAACCATCATTAAAACATTAAAAAAAAAAAAAAAAAAAAAAACCGTAATAATTAGTATAAAATTTATTTTCTCAGAAGGAAGGAAACAATACAACTCGTTCAGTTGTCAAATCAGTCAATGAAAATCGAAAATGGAGAGGCTCGATGTAAACATTAAGCACCTTTTACCGGTTTTGTGTTTTATTTTCGCTATGTATGGAGTTTTTACTATGTTAACAATCATGAAAACAATATGTGTGAAATGACTTATATGTTCAGTATCCTGAATATTTAGTAAGTTTTATTTATATTAATATATCAAATAATTTATTTTATTGGTGGTAACGGCATGTTTATAAATATTAATAAAATATTAACTAATTAGTTTTCTGGAGATTTAAAGTGCTTAAATAAAATGCATTACTTATTTTTTGTATTAAACAAAATTTAATAAATATAATGACTAATTTAACAATGAGCATTTACTGATCTAGCCACTTAGTGTCATTGAAATTAATAAGTATAATATTTTAAATATGTTTTTAATCGCCATTTAAATTTTTAATAATAGTTTTTATTTTTAAATTTCTAGATTGTGTTTAATAATTTTCAAAGTAAGCAAAAAACAGGAAATCTTTGATTGTTTTCATATTCTCTGGATCATTTGTTAATGAAGATAGTTATTTTTAAAAATGCCTCGAAGTTATAAAAAAAATATATATATTCATGTCATAAGGGACTATTAAGCAGTTTGTAGTATAGTTTAAATATGTGTGCATCATATTTTTTATAAATTAAAATTGATAAAGTAGTTCATTTTCTTTTCATTTGTGTCCAGAAATTTTCAGGAATTTTTAATGTATATGTTTTCTTAATTATCTATAAGCATTAATTACTTTTATGTGCAATAAAATTAAAATAAACTAACAATTATAAGTATCTACCTTAAATATACAATTAGTTATTAGGTATAAATATGAATAAAACATATTTCAGTCTATTCATATTAATTTTTACATAAAATTAATCACATTTATTTTTTAAGCTTCACTAGAATTAAGTTGAAAATGTAATTTTTTATATTTACCATATAACTTAATTTTTAAAATTGTTAAATTTATTAAATATTTCTAAAAATTTGGTTTAAAATTTTTAAAAAATTGTTTTGTTTCTTTAAAATTGATATAATCACATTTCTTCCTTTTATTTTCTGTTATATTTTATATAAAAATTATTAAAATTCTCATAAATGCAAAAAAAAAAAAAAAAAAATTAACTAACAAAAAGTTCTAGTCATAAATTGTTAATATTATAAATTTACTATGGATTATTTTTATTTATTTTTAATTTTTGTTCAATTTCTTAGTAATATTTTTCTTTTTTGATTATTTGTAATGTTTTTTAAACTATTGTCTTTATCAGAAAATTCCTCTGAAATATGATATAGCTCAACAATTTCAAAGATATAATCTTTATGTTTATGGAGAAGGGTAAGTAAATTCTCAAATTTTTAACTAATCAATATGCTATTTTTTAAACACTTTTGCCTTACAACTTTCACATTTCATGATATATTGGCTTTTTAAAATTTTATGTTACATTTAATTAATCTATTAAATATTTTCTCTGTGATATTAACTAGTTCAAAAAAAAAGCATTGTATTACATGAAATATTAAAATATTTTATTAGAACTATTTTTAAATCAACTGGATGTTTTTTAATTATGAATTATTTTTTATGTGTTATGCATCTAAAATTATATATTATTTCTTTTAGGAAATATTTCGAAGAACTTCAGTAAGTACTTCTTTAAATTTTTAAATTAATAAAAAAAATGTATTCATTAAAATGTTTTTTTTCAACTTTTATTTATTTAGTTATATTTTCGCAGGGGAAACATTTCACATAGTATTGAAATTTATTACACAAGTTATTTAAAATTAATTTTTTAAGAATAATAGTATTATCAATATAATTTTAAAATTTTTATTATTATTATTTTTTTTTTTTTTTTAAACATTAATTTTAATATATCATAATATTATGATTAACAAACGATATTTATAAAAAAAAATTCTCTTTTATTAAATATTTCACAAAATAATCTAAAACAAAACTTGTATAAGCTTTAAAATTTAAAGTGTATATCCTGAAATTCTTTTATTTCAATTAATTATTCTTGTCATTTTAACTTTTAAATGCATATTTTCATAATATTAATAACAATACTAAGTAAAATTAAAAAGTAGTACCTTTTATATAAATATAAGTTTGGGAAAGAAAGTTATTTCCATGCTTCTGTGGATTATTATATTATCTGTATATACATATAGTTATATATACCTTATTGATTATATAAAATACATTAATATATTCTAAGATGAATTATTTCTATAAATAATATATATATCATTGAGTATTTTATTAATGAATTTTTAATGTAAATTTACCAAATGAAATTATAAAGACTTTTATGTTTGCAATTCTTAAATGAATTTTTTAATATTTTTAGATATATTTCACATTTCTTTTTATTACAGAAAAGGCAAATATTTAGGTAGTCCTGTATTATTTATACCTGGTAATGCTGGGAGTTATCGTCAAATTCGATCACTTGCCTCAGTGGCACTAAGAATGGCACATTCTCTTCGGACTACTAAATTCTTCAACTTTTTACCATTGATTTCAATGAAGTGAGTGTTTTTGTAAACTTAAAAATTGTAAAATTTGTTTGTAAATTTATTATGAATTGTTTAAAGTATTTATGTTACAATGCAAATTGGCTATTAAAAATAAGAATAATTAATATACTATTAATGTCATTAATAGAATGAAGTTATCTTCATATTAATAGAAAAAAGTCAATTAAAACTGATTTTTACACTTTTTCCTAGCATGACAAAACAATAAATTAGCTAATTTTTATTATTTTAATGTATATAGGGTAAATTGAAACTTTCCCCTTTTTTATTTACAAAAAACTGGTAATTTAAAGTAATTAATTGAATTAAAACAAGAACAAAGTTTTTGTGATTCATTATTAAAAACTTTTCAAAATGAACACGAGAAATAACATTAAACAGGTTTACTTCATCTTAAGTATTTATTTTAAGATTTTGAATTAGTTTGAGATAATACACACACAAAAATTTTTTCTCCTTCTCATTCATATTTTAATTGTCTGTTTTTATGATTTTAGGAAATATCAGGTTTATATGGTGGAACATTGAAGAAACAAAGTGGTATTTCTTTTGTACTTATGTATTTTGTATGTAGATTTCTTAATATATTATTTAATGATGTAGTAAAATTTTTTATTTATGTCAGATTTCGAATTGCACACACAGAATGTAACAATTTTAGTTAGTAGAGTAATCAGTATAAAAATATTTCTTTTTAATGACCCACATAAAAAATATATAAATGGTATTGAAAATAAAGAATAAATTTATAAAGAAACATATTTAGCATTTAATTTAACTTAAATATTAATAATTAAATTTTCAGTTGAATTCAAATTTAGTAATTTAATTATTTTTATTTTTATGTCAAATGCTTTACAGTACAATATGATATAACATATTTACCTAGATAAAGAAATTTTTCTCAAAAAAATTTAAATTTGGCGTATTTAAAACTATTTTTGAAATATTTCATTTAACAAAGTTTACAAATTACTATGAAAAATTAGAAGGAATAGATGCAGATAATTAGCCTTTAATTTGTTAATGTTTTATGTGCAAAATGATTAGTCTTGATTTTTATTGTTTATTAAACACTTTTTAAAAAATGCATTATAATTTCAATGTATTTTTAAATTCTTATTAATTTGCATCAATATTGCCTTTATAATAATTTAATTATATATTAAATTATTCTTATTATTAATTCTATTTTAAAGATTTAATTTTTTTATGAAAAAAAGCCAAATTTTTAAAAACATATTTAATTGTTCATATTTTTGTAGGTTCATATTAAGTTTTTAAGTTAATTTTTAGTTAGTTAATTTTTCAAAGTTTTTTTTTCTTAAAATTGTTATTTAGTGCCATTATTTATTTCCCACATTATATCAATTTAAGTTAATACACAATTGACATTCTTTCTAAGTATACATTTTTGAGAATTATAATGTTTATGTATATTAATATCTTGGAATTGTGCTTTAATATAATTATTTTATTAAAGTTATAAATATTTTCTAGAATTTGTTTTGGCTTGTATCAGTCACATACAAAGTTTGTATTCTTCAGAGAAGAAGATTATTCTTATTGGACATTCAATGGTATGCTTGGAATATTTTATAAAATAAAAGTTCTATTCTGATTTTAATTTGATTAAGTTTTATTGCATTTTATTTTACATTTATTTGATATTATAGGGACCTCAATAATGCTTAATAACTACTTTATTATGTAATAAGTAAAAAAAAAAAATTTCAATATATCAAGTAAATTAGCTACATATTTGTAGCCTATTAAAATTTATTTTGCGGTTTTTAAATTAAAAAAAGTACTTAAAAAAAAATCTGAATATTGATTCACTTACCTATGCATTTCTAGTGTAAAAGAAGTAAAGACATTATGTCTGATCATCAAATGTGATTTCAAATGTATGTATGTGATTTCAAATTAAAATAAATAAAAAAGAAGTGTAAATTTAAAATTAAAAATCATCAGAAAAGAATTTTAGCATCAAAGAATAATTGGTGTAAATTAATGAATTTTTTTTCCCTCATTCTTGCTAAAACTCATTTTATGCATATTGCCAACTGAATTTTGTTGTAATAAGGGATTTATGAAACATTTATCATAGAATCATTTATTTTCAGTAAAGTTTCCCCTAACTATTTATGCTATGTTATGTTCACAAATTTGGAATTGTTTGGTCCACAATGTCCATATACCTTGCCAAAAATTTACAATTATGACTACAAATTTTGCATCAACCATCATTTAGTTTTATTTCAATATCAATAATCCTACTACTTACAATATTCTCATGATTATTATTATACAGCTGGCATTGAAATCCTACTCAATTTTAGGTATCTTTGGTATCATTAAAACGTTTTTAGATAATACTGCAGTTTAATTATTGATTTTGTTTTTCATACTGATGTGTATTGCATACCTAGTTAAATTTTGTAATTTACTATAAAAATTAAAAATATATTTTAGTTGTAACTAAAATATCTATAATTTTCATATTTGTGAATAAACATCATTTTTGAATTTACTATATGTCTAATATGCATTTAAATTTTAAAAAAAAGTAATTCTTTATTTATAAAATACATCTTTTTACTATTTTAAAGATCTTTTATTTTTGTACAATGAAAGAATAATTAAATCTTTTGTTTATTTAGTTTTTTTAAAAATTAAGATTTGTTTTAATTGTGAATAATAAAGTTGCATGTAATTTATTTTTACTTTATAGGAGGAGTGATAGCCAAAGCAATTTTTTCCATTCCTTCCCTTAATCCAACGGATATTTCTCTAATTTTAACATTAGCAGCTCCTCTTAAAGAACCAGGTATCTTTTTTTTAAATTTAGAAATTTTTTTGTTTGTTTTCCTCATTTTGATGTCTTCAGTGTGTAATGTTTAGGTTTATAGGTTGTAATTTTTTGTGATACATTAAAAAAAAAAAAAAAAATTTTTTTCTTTTAAACAAATTTTAATATAGGTTGTATGTCTGTGATGGTATATTCAATAATAGTGATTCCTTAATTGTAAAGAAAAAAAAATTATGAAATCATATATTTATTATTATGCAGTTAAATACAAGTTATTATAGTAATATCTCTTATGCCTTAGATAGATTTAAAATATTAAACATTTTATAAATTGCATGCACGCACACACATATGCTCCTTTTATCTTATTTACATATGTATGGTCATTATATATAATGCACAAATTTAATTCATGTTTCTAATTTTTTATTCGTTATTTTTCATTTATTTGATTTATTATAAATTTCCTTTCACACAAAGATAATGTTGAATATTTACTTTTTCCATGATGAATTGTATTGCTTGATCTGCTGAATTAATTGTCAATTTATTTAATTTTTTTTTAGTTGTTGCTTGGGATTCTTCTCTAGTTAATTTTTATGCCAAAATAAAGGAGACTTGGAAATATCGTCTAAAAAAAGATTCAGTGATATTCCAATAATTTCTATAGGAGGTGGACAGAGAGATATTTTAGTTAGAAGTGATTTGATTACTAACAATTTCCAGCATAAGAGTGTTCGAGATATTGAAGTTTTTAGTATGTATTTATTTTTTTTTAATTTGAGGATAATTATTATGTTTTTTAAAAATTTTTTTTTTTATGAAAACATTTTCTGAAAAATTATTTTTTTAATTATTATAAACTAAACTCTTTTATTTTGAAAATAAAGTATATGTTTAAAATAACTATATTTATGTTAAGGAAGTATGTTATATTTTTTAATTTAATGTAAAAATAAATATAATTTTTATGGTGTACCTCACTCATTCTGCTATTAATTAAAAATGCCAAAATAATATATAAAAAATCTCAAAATTTTATAATATATTGTAGTTAATTATTACAAAAAGAAATATTGTGAAATTCTCAAACATTTAGAAAATAGATATTTTTTTTGAAATATATTAACAAAATAATTTTTTGAATTAAAGATACATTTTAATTTATTATAAATTTTAAAAATAATTTTGATTTCACGTTAATTTTTTTTTTTATTCACTTTACTTTAGAATGTCTGAATACCAAACTTTATTGAGAAAAAAATAGGAGAATAATTTTTATGAACATTTTTCTAATAATTTAGAGACTTTTTTAAAATAGTATTTTTTAAATTATATTTTTTTCCTTCTTATTGTTGCAGAAAAAAAATAATTGTATGACATTGTTCTATTATATGTGGTTATTTAACTTTTATCTTGATAATTTTGTTAATTATTGCTTTAGTTTAAACATCATTAAAAAGTAAAAATATGTTTAATTAAAATAATAATTTGTAAACAATAATAATTGTAGGAAAATTAACTCATTTTATGTGTTTTTATAATTGCTTTAAATGTTTTGTTTAAATCATTTTATTTTATTAGTCAACTAAATATATGCTGTTTTCTTGAAGTTAAATTGAATTGAGTGTATAAAATTTAAATAAGATAATGTAAAAATAAAAAAGTTTTATAAAAAATGAAACAAAATTCAAATGTAGTCTTAAAAATTATATTTTGGTGAAATAAACATTTATATTCAATTTTTTTTTGTATTTTTTATCTATTGAAATTTCTTCTGAAATCTCATTAACTAGTCAGAATTTTTAGCTTTTAAAATTGTAAGATTAGAATTTTGTTTAAAATATTTATTTAGCAATATTTCTGTTATAATATGTAAAGTAATATTTTAGAGAATATTTACTAATATGAACTTTTATAGACTTCATCTATTCCTGGTGTCTGGGTTTCAACTGACCATTTGGCTATTGTCTGGTAAGAGTTACTATATAATAACTTTTGTGTACTTAACTTTATTTTTTACTTATAATATTGTAGTTTAATCATGAAACGTCTCTGATTATTTGACATGCCCCTGTTCTATGAATGTTGATTAATTGGAAATCTTCTGTAATAATGAAAGTTAAATTAATACTAAATTATTGAGTTATGTTTTGGATTGATTAGTGGATGAATGTATTTTAATAATTTATGTTTGTAAATCCTTCATGATGTATGTACACATTTTGAGTTCATCTCTTTAAATTGCAGGTGTAAACAGCTAGTTTTAACAATTTGCAGGAGTTTATATGATTTGTATGATATAACTATTCCAAGTGCAAAGCAGGTTTGTAATTATAGTTTTCTCAAATATATAACAAAATTTGATTGATATGTATCACATTGAATTTACCTGTTTGTAGCTTTTAATGGAAAATGAATATGATAATTTTTTTTTTTTTTTTTACAAAGGCTTTTGTTGAAATTTTTCTGTGTAAAGTTAATTGCTTCAATCAACTTCTGTATTATTAAGTTCCTCTAACAAATCACTTTGATATTTTCTTTTTTATAACTACAGAATAAAAAAAAAAATTATCGACATTTTTTTTTAAAAATACCATTATTTTAATATATTTGTGTCTTTATTATGTTAATGTTCTATTATAAAAAGAATAGATTAAATTGTTTTGCTCTAATAGGGTAAAATACTAAATATTATTATTATTATTATGATTTAACAATAAATAAAAAATATGCGCAAAGCCTCTGTAGTTAAGTAATCTTTTGTCATACAACATACTAATTGTGATTCAAAATGTAATATTTTGTTTTTCTAAGTGTAAGAATAACTACTACTATCGTTTTTATGGGATTACTGTTAATGTTATATGTCTATTATTCTGTGAATAATTATTTTTTATTCAAATATATTTATTTAGAATTCTTTGGATGTTGAAAATATACTTAGATATCATTATTTGTCAAAGTAGTGGATCCCACTTTCCTCAAGTTCCACTGATACCAGTAAGTACATTCACCACTTCTGGACAATGGATTGAACAAGAAAATAATGCCTGGCGTTTCTCTCGTAGTAAGGTTAGTACTTAATTTTTTTTTTTTTTAAATCTATTGTTGAATATGTTATCTAACACATTTTCTAAAATAAAGACATTGTTCATTAGACATCTATCTCTGCACTATGATAATTATTGGTTGTTGTATGAAAATATAACATATAAAAATATAAATGAAACTGCATGATTGTTATGTAAGAATTATTGTTATATATTTATAAAAAAGAATATCTTCAAGATACCCGTAAGAAATAAAAAAAATATATATATATTATATTATCTATTTTTAATTAAAAATAAAATTACTTTTCTAACCTTAGATACCCTTTAAAACATTTTAAATTAGCTTATAATATTAAAAAAATACTAATATTTTACTGTCTTATATTAAGGTGCTGTCAACTATTTATCTTTTAATACCAGTAAGAAAGAATACTAATGTACTTCTTGTTGCTTCTGGAATAGTAAGTTAATAATAATAATGATAAATATTTTAATTGTTTTGGAATTAATTTCAAATATTAATAAATATAATTTACTATTTTAGGTTAAAAGAGAGATTGGATCTTTGGGTGTATTAAACTATCTGAAGGAGAAACAAAGACATGGTATACTTCCAATAAATTTCCTAAATGTGAAATTTATTTATAATTGATTAAATTCTTTATACATCAAATAAAATGTATTAATTATTATTAATTAAATTTATCGATGAATTATTAATAATTTTCATATTTAAACTCTATAATTTTTTATACTATAATACATTTTAAAATTTGTTTACTTTTCATTTATTATTTATTTTTAAAATTTTATCTTTTTAGCGTTGAAGCAGAAAATTTATCTGAAAAAAAGTGAGATCATTCCAAGCAAAAAGAAAAAATCTCAAAAGAAGAATGATAAATCTCCATTCTCCATTTTTACAGGAAAAGAAATACCCTTATTTATTAATATATATATTACTCCTGTGGTTCACAGGTAAGGCTATGATAAAATTTGATAATGATCATATGATGATTTTTATGTTTTTAGATTATGGTAAAATTTTAATTGTTATGAAGATTCATAAATTTAAAGAATGAAAAGTAGACCTACACCTTTAGTGTGCTAACACCTAATATGTTTGAGAAAGAAGAACGTATTTCACATTTAATCAACTAGTAAAACACTATAGGATCAAAATTTCATTTAAATGTAGTGATGTTATAGCTATAATAATAATAATCAATATTTAGGATAGCTTAAAGGATACTATTTTATTTATATTAGTATTGCATGTCTTGATTTTCCCAATGTATGCAATTTTTTTTGTTACTTTATTTTTTTTTTTTCATGCTAATGTGGCTATGTTATTTATGTTTATCTATGTTTCCATGTTATTTATTATTTTCTATTTAAGCATTTTTACACTAATATGCTAGTAAAATGTGAAATATTGCCTTTTTTAAGTAATTAATGTAACAAATTTAATTCAAATAAAGCACTTTATTAAAATATTATTTGATGTTTTCAAATAATGTCAATAAGTGTAAATATATTTATCGCTTACAATTATATTATATTTTATTTACATGCCCGTAAATTTTTATTTGTATATGTTATAATGATTGGAATATATATATATATATATATTAGAATTGCTTTTTGACATTTGTTATCAAATATTCATACTTCTTTGACACAACAACCAAAAAATAATTAAATATCATTTTCTTTCAACTTTAATAAATGATAAATTTTTATATCGTAAATTATATTTACTGTAGTTCAACATTTTTATAATAAATATTTATTTTCTATAAAAGCAAAGGAATTAATTTAATGTTTGATTTTCTTCAATGAAAAAAATTTAATTGTTGAATACATATTTTTAGTTTATTTTTATCCACTGTATTCACATAAAAGTATAAAAAAAGTTATTCTTCACCATAATTTAAATATCAATATAATAATATTATTAAATTATGAAATATTCATCCATACTTATCAGAGTTTATCAACATAAGCTGTCATGTATTGATATTAATTTAAACTATGAAAAAGTTTTTCATTGTTATCCACTAATAGGGATTTTCTACTTAATAATAGGGATTTCCCTTTTTTTTAGATTGATATATTAGGCGAAAGATATAACAGCAATGATCGAACAAAGTATGTCAAATTGCCTTCTGTGATTCATAGAGCATTTTCTCCACCAGTTAAAATGCTTAGTATATCCTTATCAGAACAGTCCGTATTTTACAATATAACTATATCTCAAAGTTATGGTGTATTTGAATCAGTTGAACTACAGCTGGAAACAAGACTGTGCAGAGCTGGAAGTGTAGTTGGTAAGCATTTTTAGAGTTTCTGTATTGAAATGTGTACATTAAATTGTGAGATACTATTTAAATTTGAAATAATTTTTTTAGTTTTTTCAAAAATTATTTTTTTTATTGTATAGGCACATTTGGTTAATTAAGTCACAAAATTTGCCACTTTAACAAGACAATCATTCTTGTAAGAACAATGATAATGACTGAAGTTTGAAACTTTTTTTTCCTCTATAAAATCAGTGGAAAGATCTTTGTCTCAGATTCATTACATTTATCTCTGGATTAATCATAGGAATTTTTAATTAGTCTTGATTGTTGAGTTTCAGACAAGACTCCCATAGTTCAGAATCCAAATTTATTGACTAAGGAAATTCA
Source organism: Caerostris extrusa (assembly GCA_021605095.1). Classification (NCBI taxonomy): domain Eukaryota; kingdom Metazoa; phylum Arthropoda; class Arachnida; order Araneae; family Araneidae; genus Caerostris; species Caerostris extrusa. The sequence continues at coordinate 75,379 of BPLR01014256.1, read as the reverse complement.
GATTTATTATTCTTTTTATTTTGCACCCTTAAATCTTTTTTACCACTCATGTAGTGTTTTCCCTGGAATCTTAACTTTTTTTCTTCTTCCAATTGTTGATTTCTTCATCCAATTTTTCTTGGCCCCTTTTGGAAGCATTTTTAAAGTAAAAAGAGTTGCCTATTGTAAAATGAATATTGCATCCTGAATTGATTTTTGTTCAAGATATTGTTTTATATTATTTGGTGCTTACTGATGTCAAATCTGATTTAAAAATATATTATTTTAATTGCATAATTATTAAAATTCTGAAGCATTAATAAAACGTATTTAATTTTTTTTAATAAAATATGATTATAATGTTTTTCAAAAAAAGCAAAGTTTTAAATGGCTAAAGTAGTATTGAAAACTATTTCAATCATGATAATTACTATATGTTCTCATTTTTTATTTTAATTTATTTATTTAAATATTTCTTTAAATTTTTTTATTGTTAAAACAAATTTATTCACAAAATAAAATAATAGTTATTTAGTTTTTGTAATATTTATAAAATAAAAAGTGATTCTTAATGCTTTTAAAAATATTTTTAATTTTGCATTTTATTTTTACTCTGTTAGATTTGCTTATTATATTTTTCAGTTTTTAAGTGAGCTTTTCATTTTTCTTAATTTGTGTACTTCAGTAGTATTAGTGTAATATATTTAATTAAATTTTTTTGTATTAAAATTATGTAAATATAAATTTTTATTTAGTTATAAAGAATTATTTTATAGTAATTTTTAAAATCTAAATAAAAAAAGTAATATTCGAAAGTTTCAAATATTTTCTTTTAAAAATTTTATTTTTTTTTTATTATAAAGCAAAGATGATTTTTCTTTTTAACTTTTGTTTAAAATGCAATTAATAAATTGTTTAAAAATTAAAAAGATTTCTCAATATTTAATTATTTTAAATAAGCATTTACTAATTCTAGGTCAAGGAATAATAAAAATACGTATCCCTTGGAGTAATGAAATTTCATATCATCACATACGGTAATTTTTAATTCTGAATTTTTAAATAGTTTATTTAATCTAATTAGTAATTCTTTGTTGTAACTGATTTTATCATTCTTTTTAGAACTGTCTTAGGTGGAGTTACAACGATACCTATTACAGCATACTTTCTACCTCCTCCAAATTTTAGTCATGATGTAATTGTGGAATTGATTCTGGATCCTGAATGTAGTGTTGCATTAACAGCCAAGTTTCCTTTAAATATTGTTGCTTATCAAGTATGTTATATAGAATACATTTAGTACAATGATTATGCAGTAATGATATGTGCTTTATTTTTGTTCCTTTAACTAAAAATTGCTGTATTTTAAATTTATAAAAAAATCTATTCAATTTGAAAACACTTCTGTAATATGTAAAAAAAATTTATATTATAGAATTTCAATAATCCAAGTCTGGTAAAACCAAGTTCTATTTAATTCAAAGAGATTCATATCCCTTATTTTTGTTGTGCATTTGTAAATCTTTTGATCAGTCGTGTAGGTGTTTTTCTGGAATCTTTACATTTCTACTTACTGGTTATTCTAATTCTATTCTAATCATACTGGCTATTCTAATTTGAGCTAATGCGCTTCTAAGGATTGTGACTCGTCTCCAATCCTGATAAGTGATTGTCAGATGAGTATATGCCATTATGTTTTGCAATTTATAGAAATAACGTGATATATTTGTGAATAAATGTATTGCAATAGAGAAGAAATAGGAAAAAACATGTCAGTTTCTAAGCCACATAGTGAAATAAAAGAATATAATGAAACAACAAATGGCTGAGTTGACTCAACTGTATTTAATTATTCAAATTACTTTTTACATATGGATTGTATACATTTTTACATATGGATTGTATATTGATACTGTATAACAAAAACTTAAAATCAGTTCTTCTAGTTGATTTATTTTGTATACATTTTTCACTATAATTAATCATAATATTAATAATTTATTTATTGTTATTATTTTTTTTAGTTTGCAAAATTTTATGCAGTTTACATATTTGGTTATACAGTTGCCTTATTATTAGCATTATTTGCAGGACAAATGCGTCATTTTGAAGCTATTGGTAAGTATAGATACAAGATTAATTAAAGAAAATCTTTAAAATTATTTATTCTTTTATAGTGCATTTCTGAAAAGAATATAATTATTGTATATTAAATAATTATCAGAAAACTGCAAATTAATGTGTTGTGTAAACATGTTTCTTTTGACTAGACCTAAAAGAAATGTAAGATTATGAATACTTTTTTTTATAATACCACTACTCACAAATCCATTAAAAAGGTTTTTAAGCCATTTTACAGCTTGTGATATAGGGATTGAATTTATCAATGTGTAATAGTCCATGTTGTTGCTAATCATAAAGCAAATCCTTATTACATATTACAAGCATATCAATCATATTCAATAGAATAAACTATGATATTATTAGAACATCAATTATGTTCAATAACGTCAAGAATATTGGACTTGCCTATAAAAATATGCAATGAATCATAAGTTTCTATCAATATTTTTGTTTGTTCAAATACAAAGTAATGAGCTATTCTGCATGATTGTATTGTCTTCTTGTATATTTGTTGATATCATAAATCTAATACCAGGATGACATTAATATGTTACACTTTAACATGTAGATTATATATACATATATATAATTTATTTAATAAATTATGACACAGTATTATTTTTGAAGTTATATGATAGATGTGTCCGATGAAAATTGCTCAAGTCAAATTTGCATAATTGGGTATATATTTTTGCATATAAATAATATAATGTAAATTTTGTTTATTGGGATGAAAGATCACCAAAAAGAGATTAGTTTAAGGAAATATTTAATAAAATTGTAGTTCTTTAAATAGTCAGTCCTCTATAATTTTTCACTTCTAAAATTTCTCCTCAAAAATATGCCATATTTGTTTTGAAGATAGATTTAAAATTCAAAAATTTTTAAATTGGAAAATCCTAAATTTTTTCATTTTTATCCTTATGAATAAATTTATAATTGATTAAAAAATTTTTGACAATAAAGAAAATATTCTTTATGTTGAAGATTTTCCACTATGACAAAATAAATGAAACTCCAAAAATAAATGAAATTTATAGGTGTAATTTAAAATTAATAAAAAATTTATTGATAGAAAAGAAGGGATGAATAGAACAATATCTAAGAATTAAGAAAACATGAACACTAATTGTGAATTAAAATTTCCTTATTATTGAAGAAAATTACAAGGAAAAATGATAACTCAAACAACATGAATACTGAAACTGAAATTTAACACCAAAGAAAGATTTAATTGAAGTAATAAAACATTTGAGTATAAAAATAAAAAATTTTAATTAGTATACACGAAAAAACATAATAATGACACTAAACAGAAAAGTTAGTTTATTTTGTTGTATGAAGATCCATTATTAATAATAGTAACTATATTAAAAGTGAACATTTGATGTAATAAAAGTATTTAATTATCAAAAGTATAAATGTAGATTTAATGATTTCATCTATTTACATTTCCAATTTAATTGGATATCTTATATTTTTTATGTATTTCAAAAAATTTCTCTTTATCCCTTGAATTTTTTTTTTTTTTTTTAGTTTCCTTATAACTTTGGGACAAATCAAAAAATGTCAAATCTCATTTTTAATTTCAGGGTCTTTCTCATCTTGTATTACAGTATTTGGACAATATCCAACATATATAACCCTAGTTGTCGTGCCATCTGTTTTATATCATTTTATATTGTGAGTAATCTCATATATTTGTAATATATAATTTGAGTAGTATGTGCTAATGGATATTTTTTTTTTATTTGCAGTAGTTTGCAAATAAGATATAATTTTATTTAAAATAACATTTGAGTTATAATTTTTTTTTCTGTTTTAGAGCTCCAGAATTGAATGTAGCTTTTATTCCAACTGCCGATGAAATTATCCAAGATGATAATCGTTTTATTTCTACTGTAATATTACGGACTTTGTTATATCTGATTGCTTGTGGGTTAATAACGGTTCTCTACATAGTTTGTGTATTATTTCTGATAGGAATATCAAAGTTGTGGATGTGCCTGAAACGCAAGTAATAAATAATTAAAATATTATTTATTAGTCTAAATAAATAATTTTATTTTTAAGAAAGAATTCAAGGGAATATTGAAATATTTTCAAATTTTTCGAAATATTTCGTTTGAGTATTTTTTTTTTACCAAAAAATTAAATTAAAAAATTTCCTAGTGTAGGCAAAAAACTAACAGCATTTGATCCATTGAACCCACTAATATGTTCATAACTTTATGATGTCAACACCAATTTGGTGCATTGATTTTTTTTCCTGTAAGTACTGAGGGGGTAATATCTTATGGAAGGATTATCAAGAAAAATTGCTCTGCATTTATATATTCTTGACGGTGGCATGGATATTTTGTTAGTGGTTCGGAATCCACTTTAAACTGTAGGTCTCAGTCTGTTTAGCCCTCATATGCACAAGATGACCATAGAGCCACAAACCAAATGAAGCATTTATATATTGTATAGGAGAAACCCTTTCCACATCTCCATGATATACTCTGCCAATTTTTTAGCTATGTACTCATTTCTCCATTTGATTTCTAGAATGCATTTGGTTAGCAGAAATTAATGTCTGGTCCTAGCTGTATGCTTTATTACTGCATCTTGAATGGGGTTGTGCAATAATAACCAAGAGTATTTAAGACGAAAACACATTGTGTTTATCATTAATTAATTATTCAAGCATCGGATTGCAACTCTAAAATTATGAAATACATATACTTCATTAATAAAAAGCTTTAAATATAGATACATATAATGCTCATAATATTAAATGTAATTTTATTATTAAATTTTTATTTTATAATAATTTATTGTTTGATTTGTATTATAATATTTAATATGTTATATGTTTTCTAAATTTAAGAATTACATATTTTATTTTTTAATTAAATACTTATTATATTATTTAGGAGAAGTACTAAACTTTTTAAAATTAAGCTATTGTTTTGTAAAATCTCTACATAATATTTACTACTTTAAATGCTTTATATTTAAATTCTTTAATACTGATAGCTCTTGTTTCCATCACAAAAGAACTGATTTATATTTTAATTTAATTATAATATTAATATTTATATTTTTTTAATATTAATATTAATATTTTTAATATTCAATATAAATTAATTAATATTTTATTTATATAACATTTAATATTTTTTAATATAAATATTTTTTGTGAAATTATTTGTAATTATTAATTTATTTATGTTTAGTTAATTTTTGTGTAACCAAACTTTTAAATACATACAGTTATATTATTTATATTTTATGTTAATTTTTAATGTATTTATTGCTGTTTAATATTTTTCAATTTTGAATTATTTTATTATTCATTCCATGTATATTCAGTGATCACATTGCAATATTAATTGAAATATAAAAATAATATTTGACCATGATGTTTGTAAAAATTCTGTAAGCATAATAATAGATAGTACTTTAAATATACCTATTTAAATGTATTTATTCCATATTGTTTGGTTATAACTATATAGTTTCTTAAAATTTATTAATTGTCAAATGTATTTTCAATGTTTAGAACATTACTAAATATAACTGAAGTCCCTATGGAGCAAGCATTAAAAGTTAAAAGGAAAATATCAAAATTTCAACTAGTATGGACTGCTTTTATTGGAGCTGTTTCTCTTGAATTTTCAAGCTCATTAGCCTTTACCATTGCATTTATAGCTTATTCATTAAAGGTATTATTTCATGTATTCTTTTAATTGTTTAGTTAATTAATACAGTAATATTTTAATGATTACTCCCTTATATAAATTTAACTTGTTTACAGAAGTCAATATGGAAAACTAGCTTTTTTTTTATGCTGATCATATTTAAACTTTTATTTAGTAAAGGTTTTAAAAATTAAAAAAAAAATTCTTGAAAATTTATGTGAAAAGGTTAAGGTATTTTTTGTTATAAAACAAAATTACTTAATGTAATTTAGTTTATTATGTTATGTATTTGTTATTCTATTTTGCAATTATAATCCCTTTGTAACAATTTTCTTTAATAACAATTTTCATTTTGAATTTTGTTAGTTATTAATCTGCTATCAGAACATTATCTATTACAAGTATATGCATAATCGTATATAGTGCCCCTAGTTTCCACATATATGAGATTTTCATTGTTTCTACTTTTTCTTTTGAATTATAATCAAAAATTTCATAAGATTTCAACATGAAAAAAGCATCAAATTATTCCCCTTTAGTATGATTTATTAAATATAGTATTTTTAAAATTGAAAATAAAAATAAAGAATATTTTGAACTCTAAATAAATATTGTAAAAGTTTTCGCATATGATTTAGACTCGTATTAAATATGTCTGTTTTACGTTAATTTTCATTTATATATATATAAAAATTCCAACGTTATATTAGAATAAAATCATAAATGTACTGCCCAGAATTTTCGATTGTGTATTATTTTACTTTTTTTTATTGGTTAATAACAATAATGTCTTAAATATTACTCCCTTATATAAACTTAATAACATAATTCCATAATCCCTTATATAACTTAAATTGTTTACAGAAGTCAGTATGGAAGCTTAGTTTCTTTTTATGTTGGTTACATTTGTAAAGAAGTCATTAAAATGCAACTTCAATCATTAGATTTGGTCCCAACAACAACCAAATATGTTCCAATTTTGGAACACATTTTAACAGAATTCAGAAATAGTTTTTGAAAACATAACATTTTCTAAAAGTCTGTAGCACATGCAATTTGGAAAAATGGGCCTTTAATTTACAGAAATATTACTTATCTAGAAAAAGACAATTAAACTGCCTTCTTGGAACTTATGGATATTCAATCAAGTACTAAAAGTCGTTTAACAAGCAACTGAAAGATTTTGATCGAATTTAATTGTTATTATGTGAAAACTGTGAGTAACATTTGTTATTTCATCATTTTTTTATTGTATGTAAAACAAATTTATAAAAAATAATTAAAACAAAAGGAAATGAAATTCAAAAATATTTTAAAAACAAAATCACCTCAAAGTAATAAATTGTCAAAATTTTGTTTAATAATTTCTTGATTTAATAATTTGTATACAGGGTACGTCTATGCAAAAATTTTTGGCACTGTATATACACTGCCTCAGATAGTGACATATTTTTATTAACGAATGGTGGCCAACAAAAACATTTTTCTCGGCAAATGAATAAACAAACATAGAAGAAATTGTGTACTTCATTAAAAAAAATAATGATAATGAAACCTCAGACAAAGAATATAAATCCTAAACAATATTGTGGCAGCTGCTCAAGATCTTAACTTCGAAGTTGAGGAAGAAGATGTTGAGAATTATTGATGGAGCATTATCAAGAACTCACCATTTATAAACTGAAAGCTGACATTATAGAGAAAAGAAATGGAAATTCATTTGAAGATTAGGATGGAAAGAAAGAACAAGTTTTAATAAGTGAAATCAAAATTATATTTACAAAGTAGGAGGAATTTAAATGTTACTAGAATTACAGATGTATTTAATGAAAAGGCCATGTTGTTTTTGAAAACATTTTTAAAAAGAGGCAGAAGCAAACAATGCTCAACATGTTTGTAAAATTCCATTTATCAAAATCTCGAAAGTGAAGTATATTCATTAATTTATTACCTAAAGTGATCTTAATTATTATTATACAAATAATTAAATTCAGAAATGGGAAAATTTAAAAAAAGTGGATGGAGCTAAACAGGCAAATAAAAAATGGTACTCTAATTTCAATCTTAAATTCTCTAAATAGTTATCATTTTAAACATTAATAAAAATTATTAGCACTGTCTTTAATTAAATGCTTATAATTAAATTAATTCAAATCTGAAAGTAAAGAAAATCTAATTTTTGAAATTCAAATTGTGATTTACTTCGTATGTATTTTATTTTACACAGTTTGTTTCAAGTTATATAAGGTGTGCTGCTGAGATAGAGAGGCGAGGCTGTGGTTGTAGCAACCAAATGGTATTGGCAATTTACGGTGCTGCTTTTATGGATGTGTGCATCTTGTCTAGTATTTCCTGGCTTAATTGCCTGGTTCAAGAATCTTCAATACAGTCTTCAAGTACCTGATGATCCTTATATGAATCCTACTATTCTAATGGTTCTTATTTCTGCATTATTGTATCATTTACCTACACCTTCTTTCAGCAGGTGAGCCTTTTTAAACAATTTTTAAATGATAATAAATGTCTAATAGAAAATATTAAATTATAAGAAAATTTAAGATAAAATTAACTCAATAAATTTCCTTCCTTGAAATTGCACTATTTCTCGATATTATAAATTGCAGTTATTGTTCTGTTACTGTCTATTACATTTGATAATGACTAACTTATATCTTTTTTGATAAAATTTCGTTACATTTTTAATTTATGTATTTTTATTTCTTACAGAACTGGCTATAAGAAGTTTTCACATGTTATTCACGTTGTTGCTATTTTAACTACTCTGTATGGCATTCATTCAATTTACAGATTATTGTATTTTATTTACTTCACATTTATTGTTATATGGCTTCAACAAATATATGCTAATTTTTATGGACTTTACTCAATGAAGCAGGATTAGTTTGTATGATTTGATATCTTAATATGTCAGTTTTAAATGTTTTTTTTTTTTTTTATTGCATAGAAACAGTTTAATTTGTTTTTATATGGTAAAGTATTTTATAATTTTTTTTTTTTTTTTTTTTTTTTTTTTTTTTTTTTTTTTGAAGAAATACCAAGATATTGAATCTTATTGAATCACATCTTTAGAAATATTCACATCTTTTGATTTTTTTTTCTCTGTTTATTAATTATATTATATTATTAATAATATTAATCATATTATTAATTGTATTAATATAATTGACAAAATTATTTTTTAGAAAGTGGCACTTGCAGATTTTGGCAAGAAATTTAATTTTTTTCAATAAAAATCAAATATTGATTTGATTTTATTGGTATAGATTTTTTTTAAAGTTGTATTTAATATTATGACTTATTGTTTGCTTTTTTTTTTCATACTCTAAACTTTTTTTTTCATGATGTTATTTAAAATAATTGCTAATTATACTACATTAAGCAGAAAACTTTTCATCTGCAACATTTAAAAATCCATTGAGGATTAGAATATTAAATAATTCCATAGAAATCAATAATATTTTATATGAGAAAAAAAGAATCATATGTGTATTTTAAAAACTAAATATAGTAACTTGTGTAATGTTAATTCAAATTATTTGGATAATAATATTAAATAAAACATAATATAAAATTTGTAAAGAAAAAAAATACAATATAAAGTTTGTGAAAAATGAAGCATAATTAGTTGTGTTAAGACTGAAAAGTGCATTTTTAAACGACTATATTTTTTTAACCAATTTTTTTTTTTTTTTTTTTTTTTTTAAGTTGACAGTTATTTAATATATATATTTGTATATTGATGAAATTAATGAAGTATTGTATTTTACTTAAATTTTATGTTTGTAAATATATCATTGAAATTTATATTATACTATTTTAATGAGTTAATTTTCTATATATGAGTGATTTTCTAAAGAATTGTTTTCAAAGTGTTGTGGCGATAGCTTTAATTATTTATTACTCAATGATTAAAAATACATGAAAGTTTATAGTAGTTGTATGTTAAAGAAAAAAATTCTATTATCATGATGTTTCTTTTTTTTTTTTTTTTCTTTAAGCAATGCTAAAATAATATTATTTATGATTTTATTTAAAAACTCATTCCCATGAAATTTCTATTAGTTTTGTTTTTAAAACAATTTTTTAACAAGGATTTATCTATGAAATTGGGATAAAGTATTTTAAAAAAAATCATCAAAAATGTTCTGCCCTTATAGTAATTTACTAAGTTGACAAAATAATATTTTATTGAAATCTAATGTTCATGATTTTTTGGTAGCTATTAATTTATATTGCATAATTTATTTAGTATCTGAACTAAGTTTGAAAGAAGATATTTTTAAATGCTTTGTTAAAAATTTTTTTGTCTTTTTGTTATTATTATTGTTATTATTGCTGTTATTGTACAATTTTTTTTTTTAATTTTTTTTTTTTTTTGCACATTAAATGATAACTACATATTATATAGAAAAATGTACTAATTATATTGGAAAGTTATTATAAAAATGATAGATAGTTATTAATACAGAAAAGGGATCGTACATTATATATCACGTTAAGTTTGTGTTAAATGGTTTATTCTTTATAAAGTATATATTTATAGTTCCTTTTATATTTGTTATATATATTTTTTTGTTTAATTATTCCTTTTTCATATGCATATGAAAATTATTATTTCAATTTGTTTTACTTACTCTCTTTTATGGAAAAAAAAAAGATTAGAAAAGGAATGTATATATACATACATGATAAGAATTATAAAAAAATAGAAATTATCAAAAATACATTTAAGAGTTAAAAGTGATTTTAAAACATTATTTGTATTATTAAAATAATTCAAGGATTTTTTACTCATTACTTTATAGAATATTAGGAAATATGTGGACTAAATATATATATATATATATATATCTGTTTAATTGAATTTAAAAAAATCTAAATATTTTTTTGTAGGTCTAAATATTTTTTTAATAATTTGCTTGCTGCTAACTAGCATTTATTTTAGTTGCATAACATTTAACAATACTATTTCAAACTTTTTTTCTTTGTTTAAATTAAAATAAATATGCAAGGAAGAAAAATTTATGTGTAATGCTTTTTTTCTCATTGGGTCAACTTTCATTACTGAAATCATAAATGCAATATTGTATATTATAAAATAATTATTACTATTTTAATTTTTATAATTAAAAAATTAATGAGCATTTTTATAAAAAGAAAATATTTTTGAATATATTTTGGATACTTTAAACTAATATGAATATTTGGTTTTTTTACTATTATTAAACTTTTCACTGCCTTCAAAATAAATTTATTATCAAGTTTTAAATAATCTATATCCTGATTAGTCATTTATTTAAAAAAGAAAGCTACTATATAAAAAATTTCATTCAAATTGCAGTTCAAATATATACATTGAAATTTTTTTTTTATAATATTATTTTTGTTGCATTTGATTTTGTGTGTGTGTGGTGTGTATGAGAGCTTGTATTCGTTACTACCAATTGAAGCCTTTAATATAATTATTGTAATGCCTTTTTGTGTCTATTTGTGATATTAACATGTATTCCCTGAAGATTGCAACCTTAAGTGACCTTCTAATAACTATGCATTTTTAATATTTTTATTGAATGTAAAAAAAAAAAAAAAAAAATAGCAATATGTAATTTGTGTAAATATTTGTGCAGCATATTTATAATTTGTATATAGATGTATTAGAAAGTTGCTGTGCTTGATATATACTTCATTGTTAAATGGTTTTTATGATAGTTCCTCTAATTTATAATATTGCAACAATTAAGAATGATAACTTTTTTTAATATTTATATAAAAAATTTTGATGTGTATAATCTTTTAAGATATCACAATGATAATTCTGATATTGGGCCCATTATGCTTTATAATCTACATGATTTTGCTTTTTTCAAATAAGGACACAAGTATTTATATGAAGTTTGCTTAACAATAATTAAAATTTATATAATTATAATGTTTATGATGAAAAAATCCTTATAAAATTATAATTTAAAGCTTGCTATGATAGAGAAGTAATTGCAACAGTAATATGCATTTTATTTAAAAATGTATATACAAATCTTTAAATAGGAAATTGCCAAGTTTTTTCAAAACTCAAGAAATATGAAAGTAGCAAAATTTATATATAGCTAGTTGCATGCATTTATAATATTATTAAATAATATATTCACCAAACGAGTAGCAAATCTAGCTAGTATATTATGCTTATTATAAATATTCATAAACCAATATAGGAAATTGGTATTTTTTGTTATTTATATTATGCTGTGGAGCGACTGTAAAAATTTCTTTTGATTAATGTAGCTTCAGTATGAATTGCTTATTTGATGTTATCTCAACACCAGGGACCAAAATGAAAGAAATTTATTTCTTAATTTCAAACTATTATCAAATGTAAATTTAAGAAATAGAGAAATTATTGTTGGCTGATTTCATAAAATAAAGTGATTATTTTTTCAAATATGCTAATGCCTACAATTTTGATGAAAGCTTATTTTTTAATAGTTTTTTTAACTTGAAACAAATTTTTTGATTTTAAGATATCAAAAGAAAAATATTAATTTAAAATACAGATACAATTTATTCAAATGCAATTGTATTTTTCAATATAATTTTCCTTACATAAAGAATAAAAAAAAAAAAAAGGGTATTTTTTTTTAAATACTTCCGTAACATAGGTTACTCTTTGAATTACAGGTTTTATAGGAATGGAAATTAATATTTATATTATTATTACAAAATAAATAAAAAAAACTTATTGATAACTTTATAACTAGTCTAATGTTTGCAAAATAATTGTTTATGCATAAACAGTGTATTATTTTATTTTTTATATTTATTTTGTATGAACCAGTCTTGATTTCATTTTAGTGATACCAATCAACTCATGATATAAAAAATTGTGTTTTTGAATAACAAAGATATGGAAGGAAAAATCTATGCATTGATATTAAATAAGAAGAATTAATTATTAATATCAATTATCTATATTGATATTAAAAATTAATTCAATATAGATAAATGGTATATTGAATTAATTTTTATTTATAACAACTTATTAAGATGACATAAACACATATTGTTATTTGTGATTGTATTTTTCTGTTTTAGAGTATCTTTATGTGATATTTTTAAAAGGCCCCAATTAAATTAATAATATTTTTTTTTTTATGTTTTGGGATTTTTTCTGTTTTAAAAATATAATTTTTTTATTGCTCTTTTAAAATATATTGTTTAAAACTAGTCTATTTTACTTTTTATATATTATTTTTAAATATTTTCTTTTATTGAAAAGTATTTCACTTATCCAAAGATATTAAAAAATTATCTTTGTAAACTAATGCTTTCGTTGCTGATAAACTATTTAATAAATTTCAGCACAGATTATGGTTCAGAGTTGATATTTCAATAATATGCCATTCTTCTATAGATATTAATTCATGTAATTAATTCAGTTTATTGCACTTTCTTAAGTTAAAATTAAATTAAGTTTCTTTTACTAATAAATTTAAATAATTATGTTTTGATTTTAAATTTACAACTATACTGCTAAACCTTGTCGTTTTTTAAATTTACAACCATTTGAATCTTAAGTTTTTTTTTTTAAATAAAGAAATACAGCTTAAATATGGTGTATTTTCTAATGTATCAAAATCTATGTAATGGTCAATTTTAATTGAATGTTTTTTATAAGAAATTAAATAGTGGCTTAATAGAATTTATTTAGCAACATTTGTTCTATTTAAATTGAAATTAAGGAGGTAAATATTAGTAATTAATGGAGCTTCAATTAGAATTTCTTTATTTTCTGTACCATACATAATAAAATTCACAATTGTGAAACTCAACTACATGAATGCCTATCTCTTCATATTTATTGTGAAATATATTGTATGTAAAAACACAAATGTAGATTTAAATTTAAAATCTATTATTGACTATTCATATTGTATATATGCATTTATTTTCTTCTTATAAATTAATTACAGTTTACCTTGACTCATAAAAATGTTTATTACTATAAATGCAGTATTAAATTAAATTTCTTGTTTTGTTTTTCAATTTTAAAAAGTTGACAGTCAAAAGTGCTAATATATAAATACTTTGTATCTTATAAATAAATACAGAAATATTTAATAACATTTTCATATTTTTTGCTATAATGCTCAATTTATAATTATTTTTCCATGATTACAATTTTTGTGCAAAAGAAATAAAAAAGCAATATATAAATGTATGTTTTTTTTTATTATTTAGTGAAATTTTAAATAAATTTTTATTTGATTTGAGTATTTTATTTATGAATTAATAATACTTGAACAATTATTATCTTCAGTTTATTAAATAATTATTATCTTCAATTTATTGAATAATTATTATCTTCAGTTTATTGACATAATTTTATTTTGTTTTAATGATTACTTTGCTTTTTGTTAAACAAATTTTTATATATATATTTTTTATTATTAAAAAAAAATTATTTTTTTTGCTGGATCTTCAGAATTGCTATTTCAAATTAAGTTAAAACTTTTGTAAATCAACAACTGTAAAAACTTATACGACAATATATATAAAATTGAAATCCATTATTTTCACTTTTTTTTTTTTTTTTCAAAAGTTATTATTCTAAAAGGTATTTATTTTTGGAATATTTGTATAAAATATAATTGAGGTGATTTTTAAATATCATTAATTTACTTTATCCAATATTGGATTATAGAATTGTTTTTAATTGTATATTAAGACCTATTTTTTTTTCTTTACAGAATATTATTATTAGAAATTAGTCGGATTTTTGCTACAACTGAGTAATAATTTAAAAAAGTTATGCATTAATTTTTTAAATATGTTATGTTACAAAATCATGGAGATATTTTAGTACTCACTTTCAACAAAATTATCAGTTAGACAACTGATCATCTTTGGCGCAACAGCCCTATATGGGCCAAGGTCGTCTACCTACTGGTAGATTTCGTGACGAGATGATGTTTTCTTTTTACGGGGTAGAGTTGTCAGCTCTACGCCCAACGCTCAACAATCGTATGAGACCGGGACCTACGGCTTAAAGTGGATTCCGAACCACTACAAACATCCATGGCATCGCTGGGACTCGAACCCGAAACTTGTGGTACCGAGCGCCAGAAATAAGACAACTAAAGAAGTAAATTTATTTTCTACACATTATTGCTATTTATTTGCTCAAATAAATTTATTTGATTTGAGTATTTTATTTATGAATTAATAATACTTGAACAATTATTATCTTCAGTTTATTAAATAATTATTATCTTCAATTTATTGAATAATTATTATCTTCAGTTTATTGACATAATTTTATTTTGTTTTAATGATTACTTTGCTTTTTTTTAAACAAATTTTTATATATATATTTTTTATTATTAAAAAAAATTTTTTTTTTTTTTGCTGGATCTTCAGAATTGCTATTTCAAATTAAGTTATATAGTTAAGTTAGTTCCATAAAGAAATCCTTTTTCTTAATTTTTTATATTTTTAATAAACTAAATTTAAAAATATTTTAAATGTTAATTTTGGTGATTAAAATTTTAAAAAAAAAAATTATTCATAACTTTTATTTAATAATTCTTTGTTTTTCATCTAGAATTTTAAATCGCGACGGCAATTTTTTACACATCTAGGTCTAATTTCTGAAAGAAGGACATCTTTTATGAAATAATTTTCAGTGATCTAACTGATATTTTTCGAAAGCTGCATTCACACTAAGAAAAGTCTATAAATAATCATAGTCTTGAGTATTATAATTATCGAAATTATTTTATAAATTTAATTTAATTAATGTTTTGAGGAACCTGCACTTGTGTAGAATAAATGTGGTTATTTTTCAGCCAATCAAAAACTAATTACACTGTTCAATCATTCGCACGTTACATTCATCTTAAATTTTGCTAAAGAAAACTTGAACAGAATAGTGCTTATAATCGGTATAGTTTAGTCTTTAATCAAAAGAGTTCCTAACAAAAGTTAAAGATTCAAAATGTTTCTGGAATGTCTTAAAAGGGGTTAAAAAGATGAGAACTGCAGATAAAATTAAACAAAACTTCTAAATACAAAAATACAGTATGATATGTATAATATAATGTCTATAATTTATTTATATGAATTATTTTTTTTAGAATTGTGCCCCTTCGAAACCACCTGGCAAACTAATAATAAATTCTTTGTAAATTTAATTTGATATTAATAAATTATTTTATAAAGTTAATATTAATGTTTTGATGAACCTGCACTAATGTAGTATAAAAGTGGTATATTTCTCAGACTCGATTCATCCTTGAGATTGGCTTGGGACTTTCATATTAAGACAGGTTTCTGTTGGATACTAAAATATCACGCCATAGAATGGCATCCAATCGGAAGTCAGATCTGTCCACTCAGGCTTCCGATTTGCTGGATTTCTATGATGTGAGATTTTAGTATTCGGTGGAAACCTACCTATCATTATCTGGCCATTTTTTGTCGTGGCCCTATAGATTTTGCGGTTAGCGATTTCCTGTGACAAACCCAAGCACTAATCCCGAAGATGATGACAGCACGGTAATATACAAAATTTACTATAGCTACGTGTGTTGCTTCGTTTGAGTATTTTTAATGTGTTCCGCAACACACAGCAATGATGCCACGGTATATTTTCTCAGTTGTTCCATTTATTTCCTGCTTTTATCGCATCAAATCAGAGATTTTCGTTATTACTAAATCAATGCAATTACATTGCTCACATTACATTCTAATTAAAAATGTAAATTTTTATTTTAATTTATATAGTGTTTAAAATAAATAAATAGTTAGTCATTTGATTTTTGACTACACACATCTATATATACTATATATTGAGTAAAACTATTCGAATTTATAAGAGTGTAAATAATTTGTATTTTTATTTATCACTGTATTAAGTTACCATTCAAAACTTGAGCGCGATTTGTCGCTCAATGTGTTGACAGTAGTTATTTTTGTATTCAAACATCAAAAGTGATAGTTTTATAATAGAACAATTAGTTGAACAAAGAGTTTGCCTTAAGTTTTGTATTTCAAGCGAAATTTCGTGTGCTGAATAGTTAAAAATATTGCAGAAGACATACGGTCTTTCGTGCATGTCAAAAACAAACATCAAACATATGAGTGAATATATATATATATATACAGGGTGATTATAATTAAAGTCCCACTTTCAAAATGTTGTAGAAAAAGTACCACTTATCACAATGCGTTCAAAATTTGAACTGAAGATACTTGAAGGAGGAAACGGTATGGCATCAAAAAGTTCCACCTATTTTTCCCATCCCATTTGATATGACCTTGCCGTGGTGGATGAGATTTCCACTAACAGTGTCACAACTGTTGAATGACTTGGAAGCCATTTCTTCCGCCAAAAAAAAAAAAAAAACCGATACAATCAAGCACATTGAATACCATAATTAGGTTAAAGTGCAACTCATGCCAAATACGTTGTCATTTCGATTCAAAATATCACTAGCAGCCGAATTCACTTTCTTTATGCTGCTTACAGCGCTATCTATTAATACAATTTGGAACTTTTTTTGATGCTGTACCATTTCCCCCTTCTTCAAGTATCTTCAGTTCAAATTTGAACTCATTGTGTCGAGTAGTTCTTTTTTTTTTTTTACAGCATTTTGAAAGCGTGTCTAATTATAATCAAGCTGTATGTAACAGATAGGCTGAAAGTTCGTAGGTTGACACATAGATGGCGCTACTAGTATTAAATCCATATGATTTTTAGTTAACTAACCTTCAAAAGACACGTGTATAAATTTGACAGCTAGCACTATTAGTATGTGAGTTATAGCATTTTTAGTGAAGCAACTTTTGTTAGTTTGAAAAAATGGATAAAAAGGAATTTCGTGTGTTAATAAAGCATTGCTTTTTGGCGAAAAAAAATACTATTGAAGCCAAGGTTTGGCTTGATAAACATTATTCGGACTTTGCACCAGAAAAATCAACCGTAGAGAAGTGGTTTGCTAAATTTAAACGAGACGAAATGAGCACCGAGGACGATGCACACAGTGGACGCCCCAAAGAGGCTGTTACCGACGAAAACATCAAAAAGTCCACAAAATAATTTCTGATAGCAAATTCAAAGAAATATATATTATATATCCATCTCCTTTTCTACTTTGATTAAATATTTTTTTCTTCATTTTTTTCAAAGGACTGGTTATCTTTTTACTTTCTCTATTTTTGTTCTACAAAAACATAAATCGACGGAAATAGCAAGCACAGACAGCTTTCAATTGGTAAAGTGTTAAAAGCGGTAGTTCTTTGTTAGTTATAGCTATAGATTGGCGCCAACAAGTTAGAGTTTTACAAATTATTATCGAAAGTGAGTTTCCCAAATGTAATATCTCACGCCCAGAAAATCAGTGCTAAGTTTGCTTCATCTTATATATGTGAACAAATGTTTTCAACTATGAACGTTAGAAAGAATTATTTCAGAAATAGACAGGTTAATGGGCATTCAGCCTCGTTCCTTAGAATCAGTACATCTCACTTCGAACCTCAATATAAGGAACTTTTAAAAAATGAAATCGCAATTTCATTCATCTCATTAACATATTTTAATTGTAATTCTTGTATACTGTTCTTAAAATTTTAGAAAAATTTATCTTGGCCCGTCAAACTTTTTTCCCCCGATTTTTTGGCGCGCTACCTGAATAAGTTTGCCCAACCCTGGTCTAGAACAAAGCCACTAGCGGAATAAACATCAGCCCTGATGCTCCCCAGCGACCACTAGCGTGAGATACACACAAATAGTAATTGAGGCACTAAGCCACTGAGACAAAATGTATAGATTACTGAGGGGACAGAATGTATTCCTGATTAGCTTAGCGTCAAAGGTGTGTGTTTAAGCGGCGTGTGTTGCCATGGTCATCGTAGCTAGGGATTGCAATACCGGTATTTTGAGCCATTTGTACAATTTCGTAATATCGGTATTCACAAGTTTAAATACCGTTATTTCGGTATTTACTAGAAATTTAGAATTCTTATCTATGAAATTCTTATTCTTATCTGTGAATTCTTATTTGAAAACTAGAAATTCTTATCTGTGAAAACAAGATTGTAGTTGTGAAGAAAGTGTGTAATATTTCGATATTTTTTAAATTGGTGAGTTCGTTATTCACATTGTATTTGCATATCATACTTTAGAGTTCAAAATATTTTTCAGATTTATTATATATATATATACATATAAATAATATTCAATAATACTTCAGTTTATGTTTTTTAAGGTCACATTTCAAAAATT
Source organism: Caerostris extrusa (assembly GCA_021605095.1). Lineage (NCBI taxonomy): Eukaryota > Metazoa > Arthropoda > Arachnida > Araneae > Araneidae > Caerostris > Caerostris extrusa. Next base: position 56,293 of record BPLR01014256.1, on the reverse strand, counting down.
TGCAATAGTATTATAGTTTTACACTTTTTGTTTTAAATAAATAAGATGTTCATTTACTTTTTCGTGATTTAGATAAATAAGATGTTCATTTCCTTTTTGCGATTCTTTATATACTGTTATAATTTATACGTTACAAATTTTTTTATGATATTTACATTCTCTTATAAAACTGGCAAATAAAACACCTGTGTTTTCTTTCTTTTTCTAAAATTTCTACTACCGGTATTAAAACCGGTATCCCGGTATTTAGATCTAAAAAGTACCTGATATCGGTATTGAACTTTTGGTCCGATATTGCAATCCCTAATCGTAGCATTATATTGGATAGAAAAGATATAAATATTAAATAAAACAAAGCAATTAAGTTTGTTCATGACTTAACCTGTCCAGTGGCAACAAGGAGAGCTAAGATTCGAATCTCAACGGCTGTTTTAGAAGCGAGGAGACTTTATGGCAACATGTTTAAAAAATATACAAATGAGTATAGTGACAACAAATTTATAAAATAAAAAACCTTCCGAAATTTACTTTTTCCAATGTAACAAACTACGTGTCCCCTTTTTGTTTAAATCAAAATTTTGGAAATTTACTGTCCAATTTTTTTTTTTTTTTTTTCATATTTAAACCCTTTGTATATTTAATAGGTACAGTGTTAAATTATCCAATATTAAAGACGAAAATTTGAGCATAATAAATTGCTCAAAATAACAAACACTGAAAAAAAATCTGCCAGGCCTTGCAGATGGTGCTCGAAAGTTTGAATAGATGCAGTTTTTAATATTGCTTGAAAAGTTTATTTAATACTCCATCCTTTTTTTTTTTTTTTCATATCAATAAGATTTTTTGTTTTTCCAGGTGTTTTTGCAAGAGATGCAGAAAATGTAAGCAAGTATTGCAGCTGGTTTTAAAAGCTTCAGTTTTGAATATAAAACAGCTGCGGGCTTCTTAAATTATTCTATTATTAGAGACAGATTCAGTCCCGCTTTTATTTTGCTTGTTTGCATCGTCATTTATTATTATAATTATTATTCTAAAACTCCACAGGTTCTAGCAACGTTTCCCAAAATAAATTCTACAGTGGCCATTTTCCAAATCCTAAACCTTTAACGAAACACTTTGGTTGAGTTTAATATTAATTTTATTACCAATGTAATATATATATATATATATATTTTTTTATTTCCAATGGCAGATTAGGAACAGTTACAGCAAAAAAGAACAACGAAAAAAACAAAAAAAACAGATAATACAACAAAACATGCTGAAACAGAGTTCATTAATCAAACAATAATGCCAAGTTGCAGATCTTTCAGCCACTAAAAAGTGTTACCAGGTGCACCACGGGGAGGTAGATCTTCTGCGCACCCACGTAATCTATATATATATATATAGATAAAAGTTATAAAAATAAATTAATCCACTCTATTAACAGAATGAACATTTAGGAAGGAAACTTTCCATTGATGAATTTTCACATTCTAAAGAATACAGTAACAAAGAAACTCGCTGAATTAAAAAGAAAAGTTCAAAAATCGCTAAAAACTTCGCAATTAAAATAACTGAGAGTTAAGCTAAAAATACACATTCATTATTTCTTCGTAATTAACATTAACTAAAGCAATAACTTTTCTTACTTAAACAATTCCTGCCTATACGTTTAAATATAATTTCAAATAAAACTGTATTATATACTGAAAATTTTGAAGAATGTAGAACAAATGGAAAAAGGGCTATAATCATTTATATCCTCAGACGTGTCATTCAAAATATTGATAAAAACACTTCAAGCAAAATTTTTGTAAGCATCTCAACCTATCTGAAAACAACTCACACATTCAAATTCGTATCAAAGGTTTATAAAAATGTACAATTTTTTAAATCGCCAGTAATCGGTTGGCAACAGACGGAGTTCCAATGTAGTCTTAAGAAGCCACTAAACCTAATTAAATTATTTGCACAAAATTGATGTTTTTGAATTAAAGAAACATGAATACAAATAAAGCAATAAAGAAAATTTAGAAAAAGCATCTCCTGTTATGAGAACAATTAAAGCAGGAGATCGAAAAAGCTATCGGTGCAATTAGGTGTCTGCACTTATGCCCCCTCCCCCAAAAAAAAAAAAAACAAAAAGAATTAATTAATATCAAACAAACAAAGTTGTACGGGTTACAGATCAAAGCAAATAAACACACGGAAAAAAAATATAATATTAAAATTAGTTTCAGAAGTATACAACAGATGGCGCCATGATAGTGGCAGAAGTTCAATACAACATACACTTCAAACAAATTAACGATTGTAGAAAGAAAACAATTAAGAATTTAAGTTAAAGAAGAGAAAAACAAAAATTTAAAAAAATTAAATTAAAAATTAATAGATCGGCAGTTATTTAAATAAAGAGTGCATGCACATCACATCATTCAATTAAAAATTAAAGCCAAAGAGAGCAGCAAGAATTGATTGGAAGGAGCTGAGGGAACAATCTTCAGATTAAAATCTTACTGCAAAGACGCAATAAATAATCCATATTATATCTTTTTCCAAGCTGTATATAAGAAAAATCACTTTAAGTGGTGGAAAAATCGAAAAAAAAAAAAAAAGTTTGAGGGCCAAGATAAATTTTTCTAACATTTTAAAAACCATATACAAGTATTACAATTTAAATATGTTGATGAATGAAATTGCTATTTCATTTTTAAAAGTTCCTCATATTGAGGTTCGAAGTGAGATGTACTGATTCTAAGGAACGAGGCTAAATGCTCATCTGTCAGTCTACTTTCTGAAATAATTCTTTCTAAGGTTCCTAGTTGAAAACATTTGTTCACACATATAAGATGAAGCAAACATAGCACTGATTTTATGGCCGTGAGATATTAAATTTGGGAAACTTACTTTCGATAATGATTTGTAAAACTCTACCAATCTACAGCTATAACTAACAAAGTACTTCCGCTTTTAACATTATCGATTGAAAAATATTACTTTACCGATATTTCTGGCGATTTATGTTTTGTAGCACAAAAATAGACAAAGTAAAAATATCATCAGTCCTTTGAAAAAAAAGGCAGAAAAAAAAAATTATATTTAATCAAAGTAGAAAAGGAGATGAATATAATATATATATATATATATATTTCTTTTAATTTGTCTCGGGCCAACAAATTAAAATTCTATCCGCGGGCCGGATAGAAACTTCCGGCGGGCCGGAGTTGGCCCGCGAGGACGTAGTTTGCCCATCCCTGTACTAGACTATCACTGCTTAAGATGAGTTAGATAAAAATAATAATAAAAGATTAAGTGGGAGAAAAATCTTCAGTTAATGCAGTTGCAAAGTTAAACTGAAAAATATGGGAGACAAGATTCCAAACACGCAAATGATTACAATTTTAATCGACAGCACACTGCTCTGTTGCCGACGAAATAAAAAGGAATAGACAAAACAAGATTTGGAAGTAGTAGTAATGGGCCTTATTAAAAGGAGTGGCTCAGAAGCGTCAGTTAAGTGTCTGTGGAAATGTTTGGATAAACACAGACTTTGAAATTCCATTTTTCAGTTTTGCTATTTCAAACTTTCTGATTCTTTAGAGTTATTAGAGAGTTTTTGCATACCGTATTTTGGACGTCCGTTAGCTTTTTCTCCTTAGCGCGCATGCTCATAAGAAACATTGCGCAATTTCCTATGAGCATGCGCGCTAGGGAGAAAAATCTAACGGACGTCCAAAATACGGTATGCAAAAACTCTCTCATTTTCTAAGCGAAGTTTCTGAGGCCAGCTATTTTCCAGCTATTTTCTTACGAATCAAATGACGTGAACACTGAACTGCGTCAAAATGGCAAAAAACGGTAGATTCAGAAATGACGTGAACACTTTTTTTTATTTATTTATTTTTTTTTTTTAAGTAAACGTTTACTCATTTAGAAAACACTCATTTAGATCATAATATGTGTCTTTAAAAATCAAAATTATATTTATAGCTTTAATTTATTAATGAAAATAACAGTAGTAAACATAATAGAAAGAGCAAGAACATGTAAAAATAAATTATTTACTTTGTCTTATAATTATTCGAAGAACAAATTTATTGAATCTTTTGGTGTCGATTTCATATAAAAATTAAATTCTAAGTATAATTTCTAAAAATTTACTTTGTTAATCAACATTTGTTTTAATAACTGTGAACTTCACTCGTATCTTGCTACCAGTGGCTACGAGTCGTCTATCAACATATATATATTCATGAACAAGGGCCTGAATGGCCGAGTGACTAGCGCTGGCGCTCAGTACCACAGGTTTCGGGTTCGAGTCCCGGCGGTGCCATGGGTGTTTGTAGTGGTTCGAATCCACTTTAAACCGTAGGTCCCGGTCTCCCTATGACTGCAAGAGCGTTGTGGGGGCATTGTTACTCGGTGTCCGTGGCTTATCTTCAAGTTACACACGCCCCCTGGGTAATGCAAAGTGAGTAACGTCTGTGCAGCACTTGCCTTGAGGCATCCAAGACCAAGCTGTCTAAGTGTTTGCCAGCTGCATTAGAAAGAAATATTCATGAACAATAATATATATATATGTTGGTTTGTTGAACATTATATATATATATATAGGAGAAAATTTTTATTTTTCAATAAATTGATGTCAAGCATCAAATTATTTATTTACTTTTTAATACATTATAGTATAATATATATTTTCCGTCTATTGCTTTTATAAAATAATTAAGTGACTATATATATGATAGACAATTTTCGAAGTTCTTTTTTTTGTGTATGTACAAGATACTGGTATTTAGCCGAAAAATTATTCTGCGAATATTCCTCACAAATAAGTACTTTTAAGTAAAATTACTAATATATAATATTTTAATAAAATAAACTTTTTTTTTTTTTTTTTCTTATCCCAGTTGGTTGACAGCAATATCTAGACAAAAGTCCAAGAACTCGTGGGGTCTCAGGGAAGGAGGGAAAGGGAGCAGCTTCTGTTATGATGGAGCACCCGAAGGTAGAAGTCTGACTTGGCTCTGTGTAGTTGAAGAAGTAGGGCAGTGCCTTCTGGACAGGACTTTTAGGGGGAACTACACCCGCATTTGCTTATCGTATGGGAGAAAACTCACTAGGTAGTCCGACAGACCACACAAAATGCTAAAAATACGCCATCCAAAATGACATCGAATCTCCTCGTTTTTTTAAACAATGTCAACAACAAACCCGCCAGCGCATTGAACCTTCAGGTTCGAATCCTGGCGATGGCATGGATATTTGTTAGTGGTTCGGAATCCACGTTAAACTGTAAGTGCTGGTCTAATTAGTCTAATCTGAAGTGTGCACAAAATGACCGTAGAACAACAAATCAAGTCAAATCAACACTGAGGCTCATAAAAAGCTATGACCAACCATCATCTTTGATCAATACATGAAAGATTTTATAGAAGCTGTTCTATTTCCCCCTTTTTTAATTATATTGTATATTATAAAGAGAGTATTTTTGTGATTAAAAATTACAATTATTATTATTATTTTACTTATTGCACTTGGTAGACAATCGGCAACATTTAGACCATGCCCAAGAAGCTGTGTTGTCCCACGGAAAGAGGGGGCAGTTTCTGTTGAGATGGAGCACCCCGTAGGTAGGAGTCTAATCTGGCTACGTGTCGCTGAAGTAGCAGGGCAGTGCCTCCCGGAATGACTTTAGGGGGAACTACCCCGAATTTGCATATCGTGTGGGAGAAAACTCGAAAAACACCCACCATGTAGTCCGACTGACGTGGCAAGATGCTGAACATCACAAAAGCTAACGAATCTCCTCGTATTCTGAAACAGTGTCTACAACAAACCCGCCAGCGCATTGAACCTCCGCCCTCATGCTCACCAGCAGCGCGCGTTGACACGAGTCGAGCTAATTTTCTTTTTTTTTATATGATTGTCTTAAGCTATTCTGTAATACTTCGATACCAGCTAATTTAATATATTTTTTTTTTTTGATAGGATATACACAGTCCAGTCACATTAATGTGACGACCTGTCAAAAGCCAGAATAACCACCTTTGGCAGAGTGGACCGTATATATGTAGAAAGAATATATATACATAACGATTGAAATGCTTTCCGATGCCCTAGGACATCCTTTATATACACCCACTGCAATGCTGCCACCTGCCTTTTGTGATTGGTTATTTCACACGTTGACATCGATAATGGAGGTGGTGGTCATACCATTACCTGGACTGTGTATGTATTTTGTGTAAGCAATGTCTTTTGTGAGTGAGGGAAATGTTACACCTTCAAAAATGTAAAAATTGGCATTTTTAAAGGTGTAGCAAAAATGCTACTTTATTTGTTATGTAAAATATTTTCATCAAGTTATAATAAATATTGAATTCAATAAATGTTATTCAATATATTTCACACATTCTTCTGAATTCAGTAGCAAAGATGATAATAGATAAAATCGGGTGTCGGTGCATACCATTACACCGTTTACCATTCATGATACTGTGCCTAGCTGAGTTGCCTCATACAATTTGGGAATGATGTGGGTGAGAAGTCTGTTTCTTTCTCTGTGACGCTCTACAGTCATATGAGAGACCTTGGCCTACGGCTTAAAGTGGATTCCGAACCATCATTCAGTGGAAATTTTAATGTAGTGAAAATCGCTGGGACTGTTCGAACCTCTGTGGCACCGGAGTCCCAGCGCATAAAATCTGACTCAGAAGTTGGAACAATATTTTGGCTTATCCTTGATTCATATTTTAACTGTCAATGATACTGGATTTTAAAAGGGGCATATTTTCATCAAGTTCTGTTAGATCAAAGTTGAACAATAACCACTGACAGCAGTTAACATGCTACTTTATTTGTTATGTACAAACTCTTTTCATAAATACACGAATTCAATAAATGTCACTGATTTATTTCACACATTCTTCTAAATCCGGTAGTAAAAGATGATTATATAAATAAAATCGGGAGTCTGTGTATAAAATCAGATTCTGGAGTCGGGAAAATATTTTGGCTTATTCGTGGATTCTTCTTTTAACTATTCATGATACATCAATAGATCCTTTGATGGCTAGGCCAATCCAATATCATTCAAAAGAACATATGGTCATAAAGATCTGTTAGGTTGCATTCGAACTATAATCATCGGCATCAGCTAAGATGCTTGAAAGCATTTTCGAAGACTGGCAACTGGCGTACCGATTACGGAGTACCAACAGGGGGAAATACCCCTTAAACCTCCTCATCTTAATTCATAGATATGTTTTAATTGGCTGCTTAATTAATGTTAGTAAAAATACAAGATAAAGTTTCAAAAATTCAGTTAAAGTGATATTAAAAAAAAAAAAAAAAAAAAAAGATTAAAAGTGCTAATAGTAAAAGTAAAATGCAAAATAAAAGAATTTAAAGTTAAGCTTAAATTCGGTACAATTAGGGACATTTTCGAGATAAAACTAAAACTCAAGTTTTCTTTGAGCACAACACCAGCAAAAAGAAATTTCAGCACACCAACCAAATAGGTTCTACCTCCTAAAGCCGCCATATTAACAGCCAAGATAATCTTCAATGTCCTCAACAAACTCTTCCAGAAAGACAATTTTCAGTCGCCCTGTTTAGCAAGCAAGTGCACAAATAGAAACATGATACAAGTCAATGGTCCCCCAATAAATCTTCCTTTCAAACAAAGATCAAGGCTTCTCCCCACCCCAAACTGTTGCCCAATAAAGCAAGGGGTGGTCTGTTTTTTGGTGGGTCTGCATTCCAACCCCCATCATCACTGCTTCCTTAGTTTCCCTTTCTGCAACCGTGCACATGTTGATGAGTTCACCAAACTGACTCTGAACCATTTGCTGAAATTCTGAACCATTGTTCCACTTGCCCTGAAGACTAACTGTGAGGTATTTCTGCATTGCCTCTTTGTTACTATTTTTTTAATTCTACTGTTATTTATTTACTTTTTAATTATTGATGTATTTTTTTTTTATATTGTCACTGTATTTATTTTATTTTCTCCCTACTGATCATTCTATCATACTAAATTCCTGAGTAGAAGTGCATTTTGTACGGTCACTTCAGACAGTTATTTTCCTCTGCCACTCGTGCGCCACCCGAACCTCAACCCCTAATACTTACCATTGGCGCATGTTGTCACTGAGCCACGAGTCGGGCAGGACTCTTGTTACAATTACGTAATTTTTGTGTGATTAATGTGTGGTTTCCTCGTTAAGTGCTGATCAAAGATGATTCCAAGATATTTTATTTACTTCAGGGAATAATAATATCATTAATTTTTCTAGTCGGTTTATTGAGTTTATTTCCTTTAGAAAAAGAAACAACGGTTTCAGCTTTGTTTACATGAATGTCAATTTTTCATTTGGTGAACCAGTTATTTGTTATTTTGAATTGTTTATTAATTGCACTGGTAATTAAATTTTTTAATTTCTGCACAAAATCGCTGTGTTATGTGCATATGTGTTGTGCTTACTAATCCCCTGGTGCAGGAAAGCCTACACCAGGTCCAGAACACCCCCGTCGCAGCGACTGGACCATGGCTAAGGGTAAAATGCAGCTTCATTTTTAGCGAGAAACCACGAGGCTTGAAGACTGACTAAACCCCAACACAGCGCTATATGATCATATTAGACTGGGACCTACGACTTAAAGTGGATTCCGAACCACAACAAACATCCATGGCACCGCCGGGAATTGAACCTGAAACCTGTAGCCCTAGACCAGGAGTCTCCAAACTACGGCCCGCCAGTGTCATCCATCCGGCCCGCGACAGCGAATAGCTTATTGTTTCTGTGATAAGTTGGATAAAAAAACACAGAATGATAATAACTCGGTTTTATTCACTTGCTAGGTAAAGCTTAATGACAAGCATAATGCGCAGAAAATTTAACTTAAGCACTACAACTAACAAATAATTGAAATGAATCCCACTAACATTATAAACTAGTGAACATCCCGCGGTTACCCTCGCTAGTTATGTTGGGGTAAAAAGTATCGCATATGTATGTATATCGATGTTTGGATGTTGTATATATCCTGAATCGAACATATGATTTTTATCCTGAAAATCCCTCAGGAACGGAAAAGCTAAATTAACGCTAATGAAACCGCGGAGTATCCACTTGCAAAAAATACTAATGAAATTTATGTAATTGTGATTTTCCACTGACAATAGTTTGTAGTTAGCAAGCGTATGCTCGCTCAGAGCGCGTACTCGGCGACTAGTCTAGAAATTATAGATAATGGCAGAAAAATTAAAACGGTTTTAGCCCTTGGTACTTACTAGAGTAAACAGTATGGCCCTAGGGCTAAACAGTTTGGAGACCCCTGCCCTAGACACTCGGCCATTCGATGAAAAATGACGATCTTTCAGATAAGAGTGTACAAGTTTAATTTGGATGGGAAAGTGGAAAATTTCCATTTATAAGTTAAAATTCAGATAAAACGATCGTTCTAGCGGTGACATGGATGTTTGTGAGTGGTTTGGAATCCAAGTTAAACTGTAATGTCTATTTAGACTAAAGTGAGAACAAAATGAACGTAGAGCGACAAACCAAAACCCAGACATGATCGAAAACTGTTTTCCATTTATCAGGAAAGTGTTCCAAGATTTTATTAATTAGAAAATTAAAAAATAATTTTCGTGATCGAAAGAAATTTCGTATCGTTTTATTTCTTATTTTATCAATACCCAGAGCCTTTTTTAGTTATTTGCTTGTGATTTCCGCGTTGTCGAAAGGTTTGAGTGTAAATATCGTAGTCCTGATAATTAAGTTAAAATTCGGCAATTGTTGTTTGAACATTCGCGGGCCTGAATGGCCGAGTGGCTAGCACACTGGCGCTCGGTACCACAGGTTTCGGGTTCGAGTCCCGGAGGTACCATGGATGTTTGTAGTGGTTCGGAATCCACTTTAAACCGTAGGTCCCGGTCCTAATAGGATCGTAGAGCGTTGCGCGGTCATTGTTACTCCGTGGCTTTTCTTCCAAGTTACACGCGCCCCTGGGTAATGCAAAGTGAGTAACGTCTTGCCTTAAGGCATCCAAGACCAAGCTGTCTAAGTGTTTGACAGCTGCATTAGAACAAAAAAAAAAAAAAAAAACAAAAAAAAAACCATTCGTCCGTTTCGGGATGAGAGACGTTTATTTATTTGAAATTGAATTTCAAAATGATTAGTAATAATTTCAGACCTTTTGAAATCATTAGTTTTCAATAGAAACCGTACGGTATGAACCTGTGTGAGACTTTTGGTTTAAGAAAGGTTTTTTATGGTTTGGTTTGTCGCTCTACCGTTAACTTGTGCACACTTTAGGCTAAACAGACCGGGACCTACAGTTTAACGTGGATTCCGAACCACTTACAAACATCCATGCCACCGCCAGGATTCGAACCTGAAACCTGGGATACCAAAGGCCAGAGCGCTAGCCATTTGGCCACCAGGCCGCTTAGGAAAGGCCGAGAGAAGTTCCTGAAGAGTGAACGATGATGAGTTGACCTTAACTAAATCAGAGGCCGTCTAGCTTCGATCTTGAAATAATTTGGTTTGGTTTGTCGCTCTACGGTCACTTTGTGCCCATTTTAGGCTAATTAGACCGCGACCTACGGTTTAACGTGTATTCCGAACCGCCAACAAGCATTCATACCATAGCCAGGATTCGAATCTGAAGCATGTGATGCCAAAGACCAGAGCGCTAGCCAATCTTGAAATACTAAACATGATAAAAATTAAAATGCTTTTTAAGGATAGTAGAGCAAAAGTAAAAGAGAAATTTTGCGCAAAGGATAATCAGGAAAAAAAAAAAAAAAAAAATTAAGTTAATTAAATTAAGAATTCTTTAAATACATATTTAAATGATTTTATTATTGCGATTAGTAAAAAAAAAGTATTAAAAAAAAAGAAACAAACTAAAAATAATTTTAGGGTATGGGATTAGGAATCCGAAAAGATTGTATTAAAATTTTTATTCAAAAACAGAAAACTTACGAAGTGCCTTAAGAGTAAGTAATAATTTTGAAGAGAAACACGCTAATACAATCTTTTTGGAGATACACACACATAATAATTTTGAAGGGTGTGTTTCTTATCCCACTTGGTAAACAGCAACATCTGGACCAGGGGTGGCCAACTCAAATGATCTTGCGGGTCACTTTGGAAAGGCATCCTAACTCCGCGGTACGCATATAAAATTATATATCCCCTCTATTAGATTTACACTCATGTCCATAAATTAAGGATAATGAAGTTCAGGCAAAGAAAGAGACAGAAGCAAAACAAATTTGACTTATTTGTAAAGTCTATTTATTAAACAAAAAGGTAAAGAGCAAAAAAGATGCTATATGTTTGACATAATTAATAAAAATAAACGATTTTTACATACCTGGAGCAAATTTCAAAAAAAATGAACCTATTTACAAAAAACAGTATAACATGGTTAGTATTTATGGTTAATATGGAGTATGTCTCCCGGACGATGAAATACAGGCCTTACAACGCCTAGGCATGCTGAGTATCAAATTATCAATCTGATCTTGGAGAATATTACACCACTCATCAAGCAATGCCCTCCGAAGTTCCGGTTGACAGGTGGGAGGGGGTTGACGGGCTGCAATTCGTCGGCCAAGCATATCCCACACATGCTCTTTGGATTCAAGTCCGGTGAGTATGCTGGCCAATCCATACGGGTGATATCCTCCAATTAAAAGCATTCGTCTACAATGTTTGCAAGGTGAGGACGGGCGTTGTCATCCATAAACAGAAATTCAGAACCCATGGCGCCCGAAACAAACGAACATGCTGTTCCAGAATGACATCCCGATAGATGTGGCTTGTCATCGTTACAGTCTGAACATGCAGGTCATTTCTGGAACCAAGAATAATTTTCCCCAAACGAGCCATCCTGCATTCACCATAACGGTGTCGTCCAATGGTGTTCTTTTGGTTAAAATATTTTTCGATTTATTATAAAAAGTCCGGCGAAATCAGACTGCAAACTAAACCTGAATAAGAAAACATCACAAAGAACACTAAAAAAATCCAGTTGAAATTCTTCGGTTTAATTAATTATATGATGAAAACAGTGGTGGCACAATGGAAACATGTTCAAATTTGTGAAAGAGGTGCCCTAATTTTTTTTTTTTTTTAATCTAATCAGGGTTTTAGATTTTTTTTGAAAAAAAGATAATTTGGATGAAATTATATGTAAAATGAAAGCATTGGAGACAGGTTTGCCATTTCTGCTTTTTTTGGATAATAACATTCTCTAAAAACTGGTCCTCATTCGGCGTTGTACCTGTATTTTCTTTCTTTTTCTAACATCTACTCAATTAACATCATCTTGGAACCGGTATCAAGAGCCTAAAAAATACCGAATACCGGTATTGAACTTTTGGTCCGGTATTGCAATCGTCCGAATTGTTTTTCACCACGTAAAAATCATAAAATAAATACAGTTTGTGCCAAAACTGTGATAAATCTCACGGAGCGGAAAATGTTCTTGGAACAATTTTACGCGGGTTGGCCACCATCTGACCTAAACCAAATCCAAAAACTCGTGTGGTTCATTGGAAAGTAAAGGGGTCGACAGCTTCTGTTGTGGGTCTGTTGTGATGATGGCATATCCATCCAAATAGAAGAAACAACAAGTGAAATTACGAAACGATCAACTTGGATTTCAGGCGAGTGGGGGATGGACAAAGTAAACAATCCAGCCGAAGGGAGACATTGTTTTACAAAATTTGAAAAATTACTTTTTAATGAATGAGTGGTTAGTGGATGGATTACTAGTATTCTTACTAAAGACCGATAATCTTTTTTGATTGCCTTTTAAAGAAATATATAACCGTTGAAATTTGTGGTTTAATAAACAAACTAAACTTTTAAATGCGCAAAAAAAAAATGAAATCATTAAAAAATATTTATTTTAATAGAAGTTTTATTTCTGGGGCAGATGAGGGGGTAAAAGGTGTCAGAATGTGTTTTTAGATTTACCTTGAATCAGAACTTTTCATTTAAAGAAAGTTTTAATGGGTTTTGCCACATATTCGCCGAAGGCTATTAGTTTAAAATCAAGCCACCTTCACAATTTCGAGAGTTCAAATATTCCATGTCAAAATGTATTTGCTTTAACTGACTTTAAAAATGAAACCGGGTCCGAATACTTCAGTGGATACCTGGCCATTTGGCATTTTTGGGTAATACCGATTCGTCTAGCAAAACCGGCTCAAAACTACTAGAAATGAGAATCTTATCACTGTCACTCCATTCTATAAAAATTTTATATCAAACAAATAATGACTAAAAACCACAAGTTTCAAACTCAAGATGTGAAAAGTCAAGGTTGTAGTTGCTGAAGATCATTTAGCAATATTTTGCAATCCGCGACGGCATGCTGTTATTCACAGTTCCGACTTGCATGACTGGCCAGATTGTTAAAATATTTTTCATCGCATTTAAATCTTTTCGAACCCTAATGCTACCTATAATTCAATGAGACCCAATGAACAGAGACCACCTCCAACGATGTGCGGTACTTGACGGAGACAGCGCTTTTTTCTGGCGTGCGAGAGAACTCTTAAGGCAATGACTTCGGTCATCTTTGCATTTTTTGGACGTTTATTCTTTTGTATTTTTTTAAAGTTATTTTTGTTATGATTACATTTTTATTCTTCTTGTTTGGTTTAATTGGAAATAATATGATAAAAAAAAAAAGATTTATCTTGAATGTGAGGAAGGCAGGTGTCGAGAATGCCACTGGTAGAATGAAGCTGGTTTTTTTTTCACCGATAATCTGAATCAGGGGGGGGGGGGAGGCGATTTTTTGAAGAAAAAAAGTACTTTTGAAATTATTAGCATTTAAATTAATGGTTTGCCATTTCTAATTGCTTTTTGTGATAAGCCATTTTCAATAAAACTGAAATTAAAAAATTTTGTATTTCTTTCTTTTTGTAAAATTTCTAGCTACCGGTCATTAAAACCAGTTGAAGATGAAAAAATACAGTTTACCGGTCATCTAAGTGTAATATTTTTTCACTTTTTGGCCATCAAAAATACCAAAAAAGTGTGGAGCAAGTAAGAACCTCGTGTGATTCCAGCAGAGATAAATCCAACCGGGCCGTAATGTTTTTGACCCAGGCAAACCTAAACCATTAATAAGAAAGGAATCAATGAGCTTAATTAGATGAGGTGGGAATCGTAATAAATTAATTGTTAGGGTGAGACAGTTAATCTAAAGGCTTTGGTATTATCAAGGTAGATTGTACCAATGGAATGCTGAATAGTTATAGCCGTAGGTAATTAGTTCAGGTTTGGATGCTGATGAGTGATGGGGAGATTTTAAAAATCTAAATTCATGGGCGTCATGATGTGAAGTTAAGGATATTTTTAAGGATGATAGTTTTGTTAGGTTATTGAGATTGAAAAATGGATGTGGGTGAAATTGGGTTACTCACTGGAAAGAAGGGTTTTTTTACAGTATTTGGAGAATTATTCTTGGAAAGGGAGTAAATGCTATTAAGAATTATTTAATTTAAAATATACTGTTAACAAATGCTATTAATGATATAGTTTATTTCAATAACTGACGTTTCCGATTACGGAGTACCCATGGGGATATACTATATCTTAACATCCTTTATCTTAATTCTCAGATAAAATTACCATTATATTTTGCATTAGGTTTAAACAAAAAAATTACAAGATAAAGTTTCAAAAAAATTAAAATATGGTACTTTAAAAAATTAAAAATACTAAAAATAAATAAAAAGTAAAAATAAAAATAAAAATTAAAATTGAAAATAAAAGAAATTTAAGTTGAAAAGGTATCGGTATCGATGGGACCTTTTAACGATATGGTGAGGAGAAAGATAGGGTTTTTTGAACGTTTTAGATGTAGCTTTATTTGCAGAGTGCTTTTTAATATTGATATTTTTTTGTAACTATGATATTAGAGGATTGCAAACAAAATAAAAACGGTGGTTCAACGAGGTAAATGGAAAGAATTAATAATGGAACTATTGACAATATTTGCATTACCCAGGGGGCTGAGTTATTTTCAAGAAAAGTTTGGAAACTTCAGTAAAAGATTTGACCTGACGTGATTTCCGAGTGTCAGGAAAGACAAGAAAGAGGGGGGGGTCCTACCCGAGACAAGAGCCCTTTTTCTTTTGTTTTTGACCCCCTGTTGCCAAGAAGAGTGATCCAAATTTAAAATTTTGATATTGTTTGACTTTAATTTTTTGATTAAATTAAAGACTTTCTGTAATCTAAATATTATTATTAGACTAATTCCGATTGATAATGTAATAAATAAATGCCAAGTTAATATATTAGCTGATAAATGAATAGGTAGGGTAAAAATGACATTTAATTAATAACTTTTTTTTTTTCTAATGCAGCTGGCAAACACTTAGACAGCTTGGTCTTGGATGCCTTAAGGCAAGCGCTTCCACAGTCGTTACTCACTTTGCATTACCCAGTGGGCGTGTGTAACTTGAAGATAAGCCACGGACGCTGAGTAACAATTCCCCGCAACTCACTACGATCCGATTAGACCGGGACCTACCGGGTTTAAAGTGGATTCCGAACCACTACAAACATCCATAGCATCGCCGGGACTCGAACCCGAAACCTGTGGTACCGAGCGCCAGACCGCTAACCACTCGGCCATTCAGGTCCATTTAATTAATCACTATAACAGGAGATAAGTAAATTCGTCTTAACTCAGAAACTAAATGCGCAGCTCCATGTTAAAATTTTTTAATTAAAAAATGAAAATCCTATTACTTATCCAAACCCAGCAGTAAAAAAATAATGCTCATTTCTAGTCAAAACAGTCGGATATAACCCTATGCAAATTTTTTTATTATTAGATATAAAAATGAAAACACACGCGCAAATGCAGTAATTATTTCAGCAAATACATTTTCTATCTGAAAAGAAAATTTTATTATTATTCCTTGAGCTCCTTTTTAAGTATAATAATATTTAAATGGACTAATTGTAAATGCAAATATTATAATAAATAAACTGAAATACAAAAAACATCAGATGAAGAATCAAATACTGAAAAAATTAAACATCATGTTTTTATTACATATTCTTTATTTTCTTCTTCCATATTTAATTGTCTCACAAAAAAAATTCTACATGACATGATAATAAGAGCGCCAGATCTATTAATTCTCAAAATAATACAACTTTACTTTATAACTCAAATATTACAAATTTATTTTAAAAATACATCTCAAAAGGAGGTAAAGATCTGGCCGAGTGGCTAGAGCTCGGTATCACAGGTTTCGAGTTCCGGCGGTGCCATGGATGTTTGGAATCCGCTTTAAACTGTAGGTCCCGGTCTGTTTAGCCTAAAGTGTGCACAAGATGACCGTAGAGCGACTAACTAAACCAAAGGAATGTAATAGATGAAAACTTATATATTGAAATTATATTGGCATATATATATATATATTTTTTTACTGATAAATCATTTGACAGTAAATAATGAGTAACAATGCCCACGCAACTCTCTACGATCCAATTAGGACCGGGACCTACGGTTTAAAGTGGATTCCGAACCACTGCGAACATCCATGGCACAGCCGAGACTCGAACCCGAAACCTGTGGTACCGAGCGCCAGAGCACCAGCCACGCGATCTTTCAGGCCCCGCTATTAGTGATGTTGATAATGCCATTTTCGATATCAGTACCATTAAAAATAGATGGGGGGGTATTTGTACTGAGGAAAATATTTTTCTGATTAGTAGTGACTTTTTCGGGATGTTAAAAAAGAGGAGTAGGTGATGGTAAACGAATTATAGGATTATGATCGGAGGATAGAAAAATGTTTAAAACAGTGATATCAACGGTGTAGAAAGAGTTAAAACCATATCTAGTGAGTTAATTTCAATGCCAGTATTTAGAGAAAAAGTGGGAACGGTGTTTTCAATATTTTGCTTTTCATTATTTATTATTTATTATCGCTGAAACCATCTGCAATGTTTTTTTTTCTTTCTCTCACCAAACGAAATTTGCCTATTTTTTTTTTTTTTTAAATTAATTAATTAATTATTTTTTTATATATTTTCTCTGTGAAATTATTTTCATCAACTTCTTCACCTTTTCTGTGAAAGAAATTCGAAAGGTCGCTAGAAACTATTTTTTTTTTTTATATCGTTGCTAATAATTACGATTGAGTGTATCATGTGACAGTGTGTTTTTATTTTTAATGATTCAAATCTATTTAATTATAATATTTTACATTTATTATATTGCATGCATTAGAAGATATACGATAAAACGGCAATAATTTACTTATAAGCCTAATTTTCTGTTTTAAAGATTTTAAAAGAATCTGCATATTTATTCTCGATATTCCAGGACGCTTAAAATGAAACTAAAATAGAATTGAGAAAGATTTTAATTAATGTAAGTATCAACAATAAGAATCCCTCATATTTTTGCAGTATATCTGTAAATTAGAATTGCAAAATAACAGCTGATTTTACAAAAAAAAAAAATAAATAAATAAGCAATATTATGTACACTACCCATTCAATAATAAATAGATAAATGAACTGTAATTTTGGCCAACGTATTCTAAAATAAAAAGAGTCCTCTTTTAAACATAAAATATTTAAGTTTATTCAGGTTCAATAATTTTTTTGCGAAATTAATGGTGCAAATGTTTTTTTTTATTTATTTTATTTATTTATTTTTTTACACCACCTTCACCAATTTTGCTCTTTCTTAAGCTAGTGTTGTTACTAACTATATATGATTTGATGTAACGTAACGTAACGGTAGGGGTTTAGTTGAAGTGCCAGGGAATTTCCCGTACCTCCATATCAATAATTATTATTAAAACATAATTTTAAATCCAAAAGATGAGCTAAGGAAAGAATATTAAACGAGCCCATGCTCGGAGAGAATTTACAGGAGTAAAAAAGGTTAGTAAATACAAAATTTAAAATAATAGTTCACAAAAGTATTTAAAAATAAAAACTGTGGCAATTAAAAGAAGTTAAAAAATAACCGTTACGAAAACCACGAAAACTTTTAACTTATTTTTAAATATATTTTTCTTATTATTAAAATTTTCTTTTTGATGCTCATATTTCAGAAGTTATAAATGGAGAATGAGTATTATTTTGATATAATTTATAAACATAATTAATTTTTTTTTTTTAACATAAGCATGAAAAATTATAATTAACTTTATGGCAAATTAATAAATCCAAAATGAGAATAAATGAAACATAGCCCTCTTTGAAATCCTTTAAATACAAACTTGTATCTTTATTAGAACATAATTCAAAATTTATTAAACGATATTTTGCAACAATAAGAGCATTTTATAAGAAAAAAATATATGCTAATTCAAGCTACTCTGGCATTTTACGTCTATATTACTCTTAATAAGAAAAATATGCCGTTCTTTTTTCGTTATTGTTTTAAATGTTATATTTGCTCTATTTTTATAAAAATGATATCTTTTTTCAAAAAAATTAAAAATATTTTTCAAAAAAATATTTCTGTTTTTGCTAAGTTTTTTTAAAAAATAATTTGAAATAAATCGACTTACTTATTAACTAAAATTTACTGTCAAATGATTTATCAGTAAAAAAAAAAAAAAAAATATGCCAATATAATTTCAATATATAAGTTTTCATCTATTACATTCCTTTGGTTTAGTTTGTCGCTCTACTGTCATCTTGTGCACACTTTAGGCTAAACAGACCGGGACCTACTTTAAAGTGGATTCCAAACATCCATGGCACCGCCGGAATTCGAAACCTGTGATACCGAGCGCTAGCCACTCGGCCAGGGCCTTACATTCGTTTGAGATGTATTTTTTAAAATAAATTTGCAATATTTGAGTCATAAAGTAAAGTTGTATTATTTTGAGAATTAATAGATCTGGCGCTCTTATTATCATGTCATGTAGAATTTTTTTTTTTGTGAAACAATTAAATATGGAAGAAGAAAATAAAGAATATGTAATAAAAACGTGATGTTTAATTTTTTCAGTATTTGATTCTTCATCTGATGTTTTTTGTATTTCATTATTTATTATAATATTTGCATTTACAATTAGTCCATTTAAATATTATTATACTTAAAAAGGAGCTCAAGGAATAATAATAAAATTTTCTTTTCAGATAGAAAATGTATTTGCTGAAATAATTACTGCATTTGCGCGTGTGTTTTCATTTTTATATCTAATAATAAAAAAAAATTTCCATAGGGTTATATCCGACTGTTTTGACTAGAAATGAGCATTATTTTTTACTGCTGGGTTTGGATAAGTAATAGGATTTTCATTTTTTAATTAAAAAATTTTAACATGGAGCTGCGCATTTAGTTTCTGAGTTAAGACGAATTTACTTTCTCCTGTTATAGTGATTAATTAAATGGACCTGAATGGCCGAGTGGCTAGCGGTCTGGCGCTCGGTACCACAGGTTTCGGGTTCGAGTCCCGGCGGTGCTATGGATGTTTGTAGTGGTTCGAATCCACTTTAAACCGTAGGTCCCGGTCTAATCGGATCGTAGAGCGTTGCGGGGGAATTGTTACTCCGCGTCCGTGGCTTATCTTCAAGTTACACACGCCCACTGGGTAATGCAAAGTGAGTAACGACTGTGGAAGCGCTTGCCTTAAGGCATCCAAGACCAAGCTATCTAAGTGTTTGATAGCTGCATTAGAAAGAAAAAAAAAGTTATTAATTAAATGTCATTTTTTACCCTACCTATCCATTTATCAGCTAATATATTAACTTGGCATTTATTTATTACATTATCAAGCGGAATTAGTCTAATAATAATATTTAGATTACGAAAGTCTTTATTTTTACAAAGTTAAAGTTAGTTACAATATTAATTTTGGAATTTGGATCAAAGTCGTGGCAGCAGGGGTCAACCGCTCATGGGGCTCTTGTGTCGGGTAGGAAGCCTCTTTCTTGTCTTGGTCTCTGACACTCGGAGACCACGTCAGGTCATCTTTCCTGCCCGTAAGCGTCCGTGGCTTATCTTCGTGGGACACGCGCCCCCTGTGTAATGCAAAGTGAGTAACGACTGTGCAAGCGCTTGCCTTAAGGCATCCAAGACCAACGTTTTTGCAAGCTGCATTAGAACAAAAAAAAAAAAAAAAACATCACTAATAGCAAGCACTCTGCATATAATGCTACATCTAAACCTATTGCTAACAATAAACCCTACTTTCAATATTAAAACTGTTATTGCCCATCGTACCTTGTCTCTACTCTAAATTTGTGTATTCTCAGCAAATTAATCTCCAAATTTAATCAAAAACTAATCAAACGAACTCAAAGCTTTAAATACTGATCACTCTTCACTTTGCAACATTACAAGAACAAAAAAAAATCTCTGCTCTCTCCTCTAACGACTCCCCTCCCCGATTTCCAATTAAAATCCCCGTAGGCTTACTGATAGTTTCCAAACTCGATTCACTGAAAAATAATCTCAGTAACCGTATAATTGCAAAAATATTGTCAATAATTCCATTATTAATTCTTTCCATTTACCTCGTTGAACCACTGTTTTTTATTTTGTACTTGAATCCTCTAATATCATAAGTTACATTAAAAATATCAATATTAAAAAAGCCCCGAAATAAAGCCTACAAAACGTTCAAAAACTTCCAACTTTCCAGTAATTGTACCGAATTTAAACTTAAATTTTTTTATTTTCAATTTTTTCCTGCCCTCCAGCACTTTATTACGGGGGATGGGATAGCTTTTTCGTCAACCACGCCAGTCTTTCCATTTTGTTCTTAAAATATCTCATTGCGGAGTGTTTAGTTGTAAAAGGACTTTAGGAAAACTACCGCTCATTTGTTATCGTAGAGAACTCCCACCAAGTATTAAAATGAGGAAAGATGCTTATCACAAACGCCCGAGGTAAGTAGTTAAAAATTTTGTGCAAAATTTTTAACTACTTTAAGATGGGGTTTTCGTGGTTCTTAAAATCACATAGGAACCCGTAACAGGTACGCCCGTTGCCCGTCGATTCCTCTTTCAATATCTCCCCTTCGATGATTGACATATTCTTTTGGAGCTATTTAGACCTTGGGGGCTCCATCTCCGATATGAGAGGGTACATACAGTTGAAACAATGGAATATATATACAAATATAATAAAAATTAACTTACAATCATAAACAAATAAACGAAAAGAAAAAAAACATTTTTTAAAAAAAAATTAAATTAGAAATTAAGCTAAAATTTTGCGCGGACGATTTAAATCATAATTGGGAACGTTTCTTTCTAATGCAGCTGGCAAACACTTAGACAGCTTGGTCTTGGATGCCTTAAGGCAAGAGCTGCACAGACGTTACTCACTTTGCATTACCCAGGGGGCGCGTGTCGCTTGAAGATAAGCCACGGAGTAACAATGCCCCCGCAACGCTCTACGATCCTATTAGAACCGGGACCTACACTTTAAAAGTGGATTCCGAACCACTACAAACATCCATGGCCCGGCGGGACTCGAAACCGAAACCTGTGGTACCGAACGCCAGAGCGCTAGCCACTCGGTCATTCAGGCCCTAATTGGGAACGTAGGGAGTCAATCTCCTGGGTGAATAAGCGTGTCAAAAATTTAATAGAGATGTGTTTAAGAAAATCTTTTTTAAGGAGGGAATGTTAATAGCTTTTATAGATGTCAGAATTGCACATGAAGCATTTAACAGAGGTAATTTGGCGGATAGTGCTATTTTGTAAAGAATTGCGTTTCGTACGTGAGAATTGGGCGAATCATAGCCGTATAAAGAAGAATTTTATTATCTCTGGTCATGGTAGAATTTCTATTTATAAGTAGGTAAGAGTTTTCTGAAGGCAATACAAAATTTAGTTTTCGTGTGCAGAAAATGTTGATTCCAAGTTAAATGCTGCTCCTGTATAACTCCTAAATATTTAGTTTGACTTTTCCAAGGGATAATGTTATTGTTGATCGTAATCACAGGTTTTTTACCTTTATTTCCAATAGAGAAAAAAAAAAAAAAAATAGCTTCAGTCTTATCTACATTTAAATAAATGCCTCTTTCTTTTAAATTTGCCTCTTTCTTTGTGACGTTTTATAATGTACCGAACAGTAGAAAAGCAAACATTTACTTTTTACCTATTTCTCTATAACTTAGGCCATTTTCACGAAGAGGAACAATTTTTTTCTCGCAACGAAATCGGCAATTCAGATTTCTTAGGTGCCATCACAAATTGAAATTAACTGATAAAGTATCGACACTACCTCCCTTTGTCTTACGTATGTTATTTACTGCGGGATGACTATCAAATAATTAGCAAAAAAAATGCAAATTTCCTAAAGTTGAGTTGAGTGTGCAAATACTTTTTTGGCGTAAGATATTTTAATTTTATTGCAAAAATTTTTTTTTTTACTTGTATTATTGTATTTTTAAAATTAGTTTAGATGAATAAGGTTATTGTGTTTTTAAAATGCCCATTTTTGTATTTTTTAATGCATTTTTTATGAATTGTAAGCAAAACTGTATGTGTGCAAATACTTTTTGTACCCACCGTATATATACAGTATATATATAGTGAATAGTTAGGTTTTTATTGTACGCTTTTTTTACCCCTTTTTTTTTTTGTTAGGAAAATAACAGGATGGAATAAAATTAAAAAAATATAAATTTTTTTCATTTTTATATTTTTATATTTTTTTAATTTTATTCCATCCTGTTATTCCATCCTAAAAATCGGTTCTGATTTTGGCCTTTTTCTTTGGGGAGGGGGAGTGATAATCATTTACTTTTCAGCATCTTTCATCATGGCTTCTACCGTTCGGCATAACACTTTATGTACTATTTACATCACAATGAGTTACTCTGTTTACTTTTTACAACAGTTATGGCATCGATAACTGGTCCCTATTTGTACCGAATTTAAATTTAACTTTAAATTCTTTTATTTTTACATTTTACTTTTTTATTTTCCATTTACTGAACCAGATATTGAGAACTTTAAGATGATTAGTAAGGGAAGAATTATGATGTTAATAAGAAAGGAAAGCTAAGAATTTAGTGTTTTTATTTTTGCAAAGGATTGCAGTATCATCAGCGTTAGTTGGGATTAGTTTGGATATCAGCAATAAAAATAGAGAAAAGAAGAGGTCATAGTTTACTACCTTGTGGAGTACCAGCCATAACATTTTTAATAGAAGAGAGAGTTTTGTTTACTTTAACAGTAAAAGTTCTGTGAGAAAGATAGGAACGGATAAGTTTAATCAAGTGAGGAGGAAAGTTGGGAATAATAAATTTATATAGTAATCAGTCAATCTAAACTCTGTTGAAATGATTTCTGAATATCAAGAAATACCCCGCCCGTGCAATATTTGTTTTGAAAATTATCAGTAATAAATTCGATAGTTCGCAGTAATTGATGTGTGGTAGAAAGTTTATTTCTGAAACCAAATTGTTTATTTAAAACTTTATTTTCAGTAACTATTGAGATTTTTAAAAATGAATGCCTCAGCAATTTTACTGATGGATGAAAGTAAGGAAATAGCTCCATTTTTTGTAGGTCATTTTCAGTGTGGGGGAGGAGGCGATTGCCGACACCACATCGGAGCCTATTTATGTTCAGCAAACACACCCCATCCATTAATATCCAAGCACAGATAACAAGAGTCTTAAAGGTCTTGGTAAACTGTTGCTCTTGACCATCTGGCACGAAGAATTGTATGCCCCCGGCCAATTAAAACACTTCCCAGAGATATTCTTTTCAGCTGCAGCTGTGGCAAATGACTTGCACCCACTGGAAACTGGTCATTCCCTTTGAACATATCGGATTCCCTTCCGGTCAGTGTAGAGACCAACCAACACCCCCTTTCAAGAGACGAAAAAAAAAAAAAAAAAAAAACAAAAACATTGCTTATAATGACGCTACAACGGGAAGAACTTTTTTCTTTCTTTTTTTCTTTTTTTTTTTTTTTTTTTTTTTTTTTTTTTCAAAGATTCTGAATTGGTTCATTGAGTGAAAAAACCTGTAAATCTCATCAACTTTTACAGCTTTTCTTTATTAATAATTCTATTATCAGTTTAAACATCTGGTATTTAAATGTAGTGAAAATGAGCGCTGCAATTCGAGATCATGAACTGGAAGAGTAGAAAATTAGAAAATGGATTGTTTGTTTCAAGATATGACAACAATTATATTTTAATGAAAATAATTGTTTTAGTTATAATATTAAAATTAATTATTTTATGTATAAAAAAAAGACAGAAAATTCGTATTATAATTATTTTAAAAACATACTTTTAAAATTCCATAACATTCAAAATTTTTTTTTTTTCATAGTTCCAATTCTGTATATGACGTATAAAATAAAACTTAAAATTGATGAAAGCAAATAAAATAACAAATATTTTTGCAACATTGCATTTTCTAAAAGCAAATAATCATATATACACAAATATTATTATATTATGAAGAAACTGCAATTGATTAAAAACATTATGAACATGTTTTCTGAATGTTATTCCATTTTTTTTTCAAACATATTTTTTTTTTTTTCTGGTATCACCT
Organism: Caerostris extrusa; assembly: GCA_021605095.1. NCBI lineage: Eukaryota > Metazoa > Arthropoda > Arachnida > Araneae > Araneidae > Caerostris > Caerostris extrusa. Next base: position 31,745 of record BPLR01014256.1, on the reverse strand, counting down.
AAATTTTCAAGATCTGGGTGAAGAAAGATAAAGTCAATTGAATTATTGCATATTATCAAAAATTTATATTAAGCTACTATTTTTTATCAAGAAAAAAGGATCACATTTTCTGAAAAATGAAAGATATAAAAATACCAATAAGGTTAAACAAGGTGTTCTTTAAATACAAAACATATTGAAGTTTAAATCAAGTAAATAATATTTTACTTCAAAAATTAATTAACATTGGAATATGAAGAACATTCCAACCAACAGAGTTATCCAGCCATAGACACTGGAAGCTTGACTTAATGCCTTTATTTATTTCAAAATTGTGAAAAGCTAATCTAGATCATTCTTGTTATGAAAAAAAAAAAAAAAAGTGTTCAATGTTTGCATACGAAAATTCTTGTTTTGTTTTCCTTGTTTGCTTGTTTTCCCCCAAAAGAAAAATGTCATTTAATAAAAACTCCTCATCAGTGGAGCAACAGCCCCATTGGTGAGCTAAGACCGTCTGCCTACTGGCAGATTACGAGACGTTTTGTTTTTACGGGGTAGCATTGTCAACCCTATTCCCAACAGTCACACTGGATCGGGACCTACAGTGTAAAGTGGATTTCGAACCACTACAAATATTTATGGCACAGCTCGGATTCGAACCCGAAACTCTGAAACCGAACGCTAGCCACTCGGCCATCAGGCCCCTTACTAAGCATTCCTGATAGATAAGTTTGTTTTGTTTTGTCACTCTACGATCATTTTGTGCAAACTTTGGGCTAATTAGACTGGGACCTATAGTTTAATGTGGATTCCAAACCACTAAGAAACATGCCATCGCCAGGATTCGAACCTGAAGCCTGTAGTAACAAAGGTCAGAGGCTGATAGATAAAGGCAAAGGTAGTGACTATTTTTTTTTTTTCCTGAAACAGTTGTTTACATTAGTTATTTACAAAGAATTGGTATCTTCGAATATAAGTTTATTAAAATATTTATTGTGGTATCAGAAGAGTGTAAGTTTTAATATAACAGCAAAAATGCTTAAAAATTTAAAATTCCTTAAATCAACGTAGAAATAAAAAGGCAATTAATAAAAAATATTACAAAATTTCATTTCTTTTGCCAGAACATCAACGTAATAGTTGGGGTTTTGTGTGTGTGTGTGTATATATTCCTCGTCTACTTATTTTTATTACAATAAAGTTTATTGCCAAAAATATGTTCCATTTTAAAAAATTGTGGTAAACAAATTAGGTCTAACTGTTACTAAATAATGCTATTAAAATACATTATCACTATTAAAATAGATTAATAATACATACATTTTAGGCCTGCCATCAACACATAATTGCGATTTTTTAGCCATGAATATAAAAAAAAAATCGATCCATCAAAAGAACTTGACTCATCAATTTTCGCACTTGCTATGAAATCGGACGACATGCTAAAACCTTTATTAAATTTATGCAATATAGTGCATCGTTCTTTTTAATGTATTATTACATTAGTTTTGTACAATGTATGCAGAAATTAAATATACGTGGGACAAATTTCGAAGGTGGTTTTTTTTTTTCCATCTGCGTGTGCTTTCTGGGTCCAAGCTACAAGTAAACATGCTGATTTTATGAATCTGCGTATTCTTGATTTAGAATTGATCCCTGATATATATATGAGCCACAAAATATATACATATATATGTTAAATAATTTAAATAACTTTTTAGAATACAGTTTTTAAGCTTAAAGAGAAAAATTATTAATATTTTTAGATTGTCAAAGGAGAATTGTCTTATCCTTACTAATCACCAAATTCTCAATAACTGGTTCAATAAATGGAAAATTTCTTTAAAATGTAGTTGAGGCTGTTTTTTTTTTTCTCTATTGGAAATAAAGGTAAAATACCTGTGATTATGATCAACAATAATATTATTCCTTGTAATAGTCAAACTAAATATTTAGGAGTTATTCTGGATCAGTATTTAACTTAGAAACAACATTTTCTGCACAGCAAAACTAAATTTCGTATTGATTTCAGAAAACCTCTACCCATTTATAAATATAAATTCTACCATGGACAGAGATAACAAAATTTTCTTTATACAATTCGCTACGCTTCGCCCGATTCTCTCGTACTCTTGACCGGTCTGGTTCTATGCAGCTAAATCTAATTTTCGCCAAACGCTTTGAAACTTTACAAAATATCACTTTCCGCCAAATTATCTCTGCTTTATGGTCCGTACGCAATTTGATATCTATAAATAGCTATAAAAGCATTCTATCTGATATCTATAAAAAGCATTCTTTCTTTAAAAGATTTTCTTAAACATATCTCTATTAAAGTTTTTGGTACATTATGAATAATGAAACTACTGAAATCCAGGAGATGGACGTTCCCAATTATGATTTAAAACATCCGCGCAAAATTTTAGTTTAATTTCTGTATTCAACTCTTTTTTAATATTTTTCTTTCTTTATTTGTTTATGGTTGTAAGCTAATTTTTATTATATTTGCAAATATATTCTGGGGCAATTTCAACTGTATTTACCCTGCCATATCGGAGATGGAGCCCTCAGAGGCTAAATATCTCCAAAAGAATACGTCAACGAAGATTTCCCATGTGTTTTTTTCTTCTCTGGTTGAGGCAAGATACTTTGATCACACATGTTATGCCACTCCTTTAAAAATTTTCAAGTTGTCTCTGTTGGAAGTCCATTTCCACAGTTTAAAAACTGTTGGCATAAGAGAAAATGAGTCTAGATAAAAATAATAATTATAAATTCATCAAAACGATAATCTGTAGGCAGCTAGCTGCAAAATATATAGAAAAATACTCTTCCCACACAATCCATTGATCATTGCTCTCTTATGAAGGCGCCTATCCCTGAAACATTAGACAAAACACTTATCAACTAAACTGATATTGAATCTGCTCTAATCGAAGGTGCTTTTCCTTTTTGTAAGACGAATCCAGCTAAGCAAGACACAGTATAAACCAGAAAAGGGAAGTCGGAATCGAAAATTTTTTAAGGAGTCGGCTTAAAGATCTGACTCAGGACTATTTCATGAAATAATAAGGAGGCAATTCAATTATATCCTTTCAATAAACACAACCAAGATCAAAGACCGTGACAAGTAAGACTTCAGAGACTTATATCAGACTAGTGATGAATGAAGTGGTTTATGGGAATGTGAAGCAACAAAGACTATAATCCCCTAATCACAATATATATGAACAGTAGTTTTTCCTTATTTTTAATGTCACTCTCACAACGCTCTACGATCGTGTTAGACCGGGACCTACGGTTTAAAGTGGATTCCGAACCACTACAAACATCCATGGCACCGCCGGGACTCGAACCCGAAACCTGTGGTACCGAGCGCCAGAGCGCTAGCCACTCGGCCATTCAGGCCCATATCAGACTAAGACTTGTAAACAACTATCCTAGATAAACAATTGAAGATATCAAAGAATTTATTCTTTTATTTAAAAAAAAAAATGAGATTTAACGTATTGCTAATAGAGCATCTACGTGCATAAAACGTATGATTTTCTTTTGCATGTTTTCTGCTATTCTATAATACTTTGATTCCTGTTCATTTGATAAAGTACTGGGTTTTTTATAGGATATATTTTTTACAAGAATGTTTTTTAAGTGAGTGCAAACACTACACTTTTTAAGTTGCTGAAACATATTTTGTTATGAAAAACAGTTTCTATATTTAACACTGGTGGACCTCATCTTTTACTTATGTATACCGCAAACAGCGCACCGACAATTGATGAGGGAAGATATTTATTGTAATTTTAGGATATTAGTGGTAATATTTAAGGAAACTGTTCCGCATTTGAGTGACATGTGGAAAAAACCTCTAAAAATTTCCACCAAGCAATCCGTTATAGATGCGAGATGTTAGTACACCTTATCACAATCTCCATCGAGTCTCCTCTTTTGTAAAAGAGGGATTACAATGCCGCCAGTGGGTTCGAACCTTGGCCTTCTTGCATGACAACTGTGCACGTTTTCACTGAGCTTTACAGACATATGGGATCAATAAAAGTCACTGGGTTTATTTTAATTTTTTTTTAAATCCAAAGAGCATAAAATTATAAATAAAATTACGGAAAAGACTCAGGATTTGGGAGTCGGTGAAAAGGGTCCGGTTAAGGAGTCGGAAATATTTTCGACGACTCCACTTTTGATAACATGTGGGCTGAAAAGTTCATAGGTTGACACATAGATGGCGCTACTAGTATTAAATCCATATAATTTTTAGTTAGCCCTAACCTTCAAAAGACACGTGTATACATTTGACAGCTGTTGCACTATTAGTATATGAGTATAGCATTTTTAGTGAAGCAACTTTAGTTAGTTTGAAAAAATGGATAAAAAGGAATTTTCGTGTGTTAATAAAGCATTGCTTTTTGGCGAAAAAAAATACTATTGAAGCCAAGGCTTAGCTTGATAAACATTATTCGGATTTTGCTCCAGGAAAATCAACCGTAGAGAAGGGGTTTGCTAATTTAAACAAGGCGAAATGAGCACCGAGGACGATGCACGCAGTGGACGCCCCAAAGAGGCTGTTACCGACGAAAACATCAAAAAGTCCACAAAATAATTTCTGATAATCGTAAAGTGAAGTTGATTGAGATAGCTGAGACCCTAAAGATATCAAAGGAACGTGTTGGACATATCGTGAATGAATATTTGGATATTCGAAAACTCTGTTCAAAGTGGGTGCCGCGCGAGCTCACAATCGACCCAAAACAACAACGAATTGATGATTCAAGCAGTGTTTGGAGCTGTTCAATCGTAATAAACCCGAATTTTGCGTCGATATGGACAATGGATGAAACATTGCTCCATCATTTCACATTGGAGTTCAATCGACAGTCAGCCGAATGGACTGCACGTGATGAACACTAAAAATGCTATAACTTTACTAAAAGGCTATAACTTTACTAAAAAGGCATAACTCACATACTAATAGTGCAACAGCTGTCAACTTTATACACGTGTCTTTTGAAGGTTAGGGCTAACTAAAAATCATATGGATTTAATACTAGTAGCGACATCTATGTGTTAGCCTAGAACATTTCAGCCCAATTGTTATAAACTTGGTAGTTGGATGTCTTCCCTATCCTTTCCCTATTTAGGTTTAATTTTTATAATTTTGAGTAATTGCTTATTTTTTTAACTATGTTTTTTTTTTTTTTATCGTTTAATCATTATTGATTAAATTCTTTTGTAGGATTTAGTATTTAGTTCATTTTGGCATTTTCTGATGCACGAGTAATTTGGTTAAAAAAAAAAGAGCGCTACTCAGATAGCTATAATAATTTGCTTTTTTGTACTTTGCTTTATAAATTGTTATCAATTAAAAAATCTATAAAGCTATAGATTTATTCCTATATATATATTAATAAAGGCTTGTCAATCAAAACCATGGAGCTAATGTGTTATAAATTAAAAAAATATAGTATAGCTTAATTGTTTTTCAAATATTATAGCATAATGATATTATATATATAGATATATATATATTTTATATATATATTATATTGTGATTATATGTATAAAAAATATGTTACCATATCTGATGGTTGAAAAATGTTGTTCGTTAAAAATTGTCTGCTGTTATTTATCTTACTCTAATCTTGCTAATACTCTAGAAAAAAATAAGCATTCATATAAGCATAAATATGTAAGCTTTAAGTCATTATATAGATAAATACATTTTAAAATCGGAAAAACCATATTTGCTTTAATTATAAAACATTTTTTCGGATGATTTTAAGTTATGAATTTATTTTATTCCGTTGGTAGAGCTGCAGCATCAATTGTTAATGGATCATATATCTATATTAAATTTTTTTTTTATTCAGATATTACCTTGCAGTAGTCATTTACATAGAAGTACCATCTAAACCAAATTATTAAGTAAAAAATAAAAAAAAATACATTTTTTTGAAAATCATTGGTTTGAAGCAATTAAACTTGAATAGGTTTATTTTATTTTAAATTTTGGTTTAATTGTTTACAGTTGTTGTTGTCTTGCTTATCGTCACGGAAGGAGGGGGTGCAGCTTTTGTTTTGATGGAGCACCCGTAGGTAGAAGTCTGACTTCTGCTCCATGACGCTCTTACAGTCATAAGTGACCGGGACCTACGGCGTAAAGTGGATTCGAACCACTACAAACAACCTGGCACCGCCGGGACTCGAACCCAAACCTGTGGTACCGAGCACCAGAGCGCTAGACACTCGGCCATTCAGGCCCAATTGTTTACAGTAAATGTGTTTTAAATTTATGCTATACGAGGCGGAGAGACTAGTGCTCTGGCGTGCTTGGCGTGTTGATTTCTTTAACGAGTTTTTAAAAGGATTCCATCGAATAAACCTAACAATGTACGAAAAACTACACAGCCAAATAAATTCCCAAGGGATGCATTAGGGATTGTATCTCAATAAGCTAAATTAAATTTGGTATAATTCTTCAAGGGAATTGATGGCCGAATGACTGCCGCTCGGTGCCACAGGTTTCGGTTCGAGTCTCGGCGGTGCCATGGATGCAGAATCCACTTTAAACCGTAGGTCCCGGTCTAAGATCGAAAAGCGTTGCGGGGGGTATTGTTACTCCGCGTCCGTAGTTTATCTTCAAGTTACACGCACCCCCTGGATAGTGCAAAGTGAGTAACGTCTGTGCAGCACTAACCTTAAGGCATCAAGACCAAGCTGTCTTGTTTGCCAGTTGCATTAGAAAGAAAAAAACCCATCATCTACAGCTAACAGATTAGGGCGGTTTTCTTCAATGGCACCAATCTACACATTTCAATCTTTTTGGTGACAAATCATAAAATATTAAAATTATTTATTTTAAAAAACAGAACAAAACACTTTCAAAATAATCAAAACACTTTGATTTAAAAACAATTTCGTTCGAGTCAATGCCATGGATATTTGGTGGTTCGGAAAAAACCGTGGGGTCCGATCGTATTGTGGAGAATATTAAAAATAAGGAAAAAACAACTGTTCTTTATTTTGGCGCGTTTGTTGCTTCAGCATCCCCATTTCATTCATCAAGATAATTTAACTAGTCGTCAAAAAATATGCTTCAAATGACTTCAAAGTGATTTACGTTAATAAAGTAATGGAATTTAGGCAAAATCTTGTTCAAAGGGTCCCCATCTAATCAGCCTATTCATCTGTATAACTGTTTAAAAAAATCATCAACTAACTGTTTTAAAAAATGACTTATAATGAAATCAAATACATCTCGCATTTAAATACACTTTCTCACAATAAAGTAGTTTTGGGCGCCAATGAAAGCAACGCAGATGGCCTAATGTTATGCCAACTCCTGAACTAACTGTAAACACATTCACATTCTCTGGTTGTTAAAATGACTGGTAAAAATTACGTACTGTTTGATTATAAATCCATTTAATCTGCTGAACTATTCATGATTGGCGACTAAAAAAATTGGTGACTTTAAACTATTTTAAGATTTAGTTCTTAATAAATTTTATAGTTTAGTTCCTAATGCGTTATATAATTTAATTAATAATGCTTACAAATCAAAAATCAAAACAGCACATAGAAAAAGAAAAATCAGCAGATTTCTTTCAAAATAAGTTCATTTATTTATACCAGAAAAATTTCTCTTACACAAAAACTATTGCTATAATAATAATAATAATAATAATAAATATTTTGTTGCTTTACTTTCATTTCTGTTCTCTCATTTCTTGTAATAAGATGTACGAAATACTAATGGTCAAATTTGTATTATTTTACACAGAATATCTTCTGCACAGGGTTATCCAATTTCAACTATTTATATTTTTAAAAATTACAGTTACAAAATTGTTTGTATTTTTAAATGTGAAGTCTGCATCGGAGTCGGGAGTCGAGCATTTTTCAGGAATTGGAGTCAGGTATATGTTTAAAAACCTGATTACCGACTATTTAAAAAACAATTTTTCCAAAATTTTATGAATTTGTGTTAAAATTAAATGTTAAGTAGGCAATACAATTGTTTCTTTCATTAATACAAATATAAGCAAAGGCAGTAACTATTTTAGCAGCAAATCAAATAAGTGTTGTGAGATTTTTTTCTCAGTACTGAGCCTAACTCAGTGCTGGCGATTATAAAAAGCCATCTTGGACCCACAATGAAAGAAGCGATTCTAGTATGGAAAAAAAAAATAATAAATAAATGATAATAATAATAATAATGTATTACAAACACAGCATCTATGTGCGTTAATTGTTTTTTTATGCCCGACTCGTGGCTCAGTGGCAACGTGCGCCACTAGTGAACATTAGTGCTGAGGTTCTGGCGGTTGTGGTGTAGACACAGTTTCAAAAACGAGGAGGCTCGATGGTTTTTGTGATGTTCAGCATCTTGCCTCATTAGTTGAATTACCTGGTGAGAGTTTTCGGGTTTTCTCCCATACGATAAGCAATGCGGGTAGTTCTCCCTAAAAAGACCTTCCGGAAGGCCATACCCTTTCTTTTTCAGCGACTCGGAGTCCCAGTCAGACATCTACCTACGAGTGCGCCATAGAAGCTGCCCCTTTCCCTCCAACCTTGAGTAGACTACTCATGGAGTGTCCGTACCGCGCTGCCGGACACCGAGGATTAGACACAATTCGACTTGCTTTTATTTTCTTGTCTTAAGCAATTATATAATATTTCGGTACGTCTTAGTTTGATAGTGTTATTTTTATGGTGTATATGCATCTTTTTGTTTGTCAAGTGAGTTGAAATACGACACTTTAAAGTTGTAAAAATGTTATATTATTAAAAACCGTCTTTATAGGTGTACCTAATTGTTTTTGACTTTTGATCATTTTTGTAGCAAATTTAATATAAAAAATATACCGTACTTCGGAGCCAAATTTAAACACGAGCAAAAAAAAAAAAAAAAAAAGACCTCGTGCTGTTCTAAAAAATTGATATAGATTGAAATTGAATCTTCAATTGTTAATCTCCTTAATTTTTTATTAAAATATACCCAGAATAACAGATCGTATATTTTTGAGGAATTTGAAACTTATTGATCCTGAATTAAATTAAATATAGAGTTGGATAAAATTGTTGTCTTATCTAAAGCAGGGGTGGCCAACCCGCGGCCTGCCTTGAACATTTTTCCGGCCTGCGAAATGTATCACACTTTTACAAATATATTTATTTTAGAATGGTTAATAGTGAAAATCAGTGTATTAAAATATATTATTTGTGCATCCATATATTCAAAAATTAACTGTCGAGATTATGAGAAAAAATTAACGTTGATTTTAAAATAATACTTTTGAATATATATGACAGTTATTGTCTTGTTAATATGAGCAATATCTTTTAGTAAATATTTTTTTTATGGTAAAATTCTATATAATTATTGTATACGTTAGACTATATTCTAAGTGCGTCCCTTGGAAGGGGTGATTTTGGTCCCTGCACCTGACCGGATGGGAATCCGATATGTCCATCGAGATGACCCGTTTCCGGAGGTGCAGGTCTTTTTGCCACAGCTACGAGTGAAGGGGAGATCTCTGGAAAGTATTTTAATTAGCAGGGCCCATACAATACTTCGGGCGAGATGGTCAACAACAACCATTTACCAATAATTTTAAAACTCTCGTTATCTCTCCTTGGAGATTTATGGACGGGGGTGCATCTGCCCAACGGATATATATTCTAATACGGTGTCGTCAATCGTCCCCCCCCCCCTGAAAATCAGCTATAAAATGGAGGTGATGGACATCGCAAGGGAGATATAGAAGGAGAAACCCAGAGAGAGAGAGCAAGATGTATAAGTTATATTTATATTAATGCAATATCCGAATTTCATAGTTACTTAGATAAGGTTAATTGCAAGACTTATTACAAACTTAAATTTGTAAATAATAATAAATTCACTTTTGTTTATATTTAAAATTTTGAATTTTTTTTGTGAATTATTTCACGTGAGTGTGTTTCCTTTTCCAATTATATAAGTCTCTGAAGGCATGCGAACTTGTTGGTTTAAAATGTGGTATGGTTATTGCGGAATTTCATAATGGTTATCGTGTGTGTTAAGTTAGCGGTGTAGCTATTTGTTTCGAGGATCGGTTAATGTTTAATTTAGGTTTAAAAGTATAATGACTCCACATTTTGCCTGTTTTATTTAAGAGTTTAAAGTTATGAGTTTGTAGAATAATTAAATTATATTTTGCGAACTCATGATGCGCGCTCATCTTGGAAGAACTAATATGGCATGTTCTATGCTTTACTTTAAAAAATTGACCTCAGACGCAGTGACCACCCCTAGATATTTGAAAAATCTTGTACAAAAAGTTGTTAGCGCTTTTGGTTCAACTTATACCTGCGAATCGTTTTTTTTTTTTTTCTTTCGAAAATGAAATTCACCAAACACAAAACACGCTCATACATAACGGACACTAACTTGCAATAAATAAAATTACGATATGCAAATACTCAAATTGAGATCGATTTTCAAAGCTAAGTGAAAGAGTGGAGAAACAAATATCGCATCAGTAAAATAAATTGTAATGTAATGATTTAAAAAAATTTAAATCATTAAAAAATGATTTTAAATTTTTTTTTTATTTCGTTTATATTTATATATTTCATTTTCAGTGTTATATATTTCTTTACAATGTGTGTTTACTGTCATTATTATTATATTATCTGTGTTTACATGTAAGTATAGTAGAAATCACAATAATGATAACTCATTATGTTTCAATTTTTCACTCCAAAGATATGTCTATAGTGGGTCTAAATCTAATATGGGGATGTATAATTTTATATGCACTGAGTTAGGATGCATTTCCAAAGTGGCCCGCTGGATCATTTGAGTTGACCAACCCTGATCTAAAGTGTGTTTAATGTTAAAAAAAGAATACAATTTTTTTAAAAAATGACTTTTGGAAAAGTATTTTTAAATACGAATGTGACATCATTAGGTTAAAATGATTCTCAATTGTTACTTCACACTCTTTTAATCATCATTTGTTCCAAATCTTTTTTAATTGTAATTTTTTTTTATCTTCAAAATCTTTTTTTTCATCTTCCGTAAAAAAAATAACTCATTATGTTTCAATTTTTCTTTGTTTATAGTGGGTCTAAATCTAATAGGGGTTGCATAATTTTTATGCGCTGAGTTAGAATGCATTTCCAAAGTGGCCCGCAAGATCATTTGAGTTGACCAACCCTGATCTACAGTGTGTTTAATGTCTGAAAAAAAAAGAATAAAAATTTGTAAAAAAAGGACCTTTGGAAAAGTATTTTTAAATTGTGACATCATTAGGTTAAAATAATTGTCAATTCACACTCTTTTAATCATCATTTGTTCCAAATCTTTTAATTATAATTGTTTTTTTTTTATCTTCAAAATCTTTTTCATCTTCCATAATTTGTAAAAAAAGGGCATTAGCAAGGATATATTCTCGATTTGTTATACAAGACGGAAGTTAGCAGCTGCTTTTGCAACCGAGGCGATTCGCACCATACCGTAGCACTTAGTCTCGATTTATTGGATGTTAACATTTTTTATTTTTTTATTTTTATTTCCAATGGCAGATCATGAACAGTTACAGCAAAAAAGAACAACGAGAAAAAAAAAAAAAAAAAAAGAAGCATACAACAACAACAAAAATAATACAACAAGACATGCTGAAACAAAGTTCATTAATCTAACAATAATGCCAAGTTGCAGATCTTTTAGCCACTAAAAAGTGTTACCAGGTGCACCACGGGGAGGTAGATCTGCTGCACACCTGGATTAACATAAACACACTGCATGCACACTGATGCTAAAAAACACACTGGATGAAAAGAAAAAAAAAAAAAAAAAAAATGCCTAACTCTCACTGTTTCAAACAGAACAAAGACAAAGCATTCCAAATTCTGACGCCACCCCTTAGCAATTGTGATCGCCTCGCAACCGAATAGTGGACGAAAAAGTAAGTTGTTTAGATTAGAGGAACCAATGGCAGATGATCTCTGCTTTCGTTTTGGAATTTATGTGTCCCCATCGAAACTGAACCTGCCATTATCAAATCAGACACTTGATTTGATAGCTATCACTTGCGATTCTGTGTTGCAATTTCTAATTCCTAATATTTTATTTGTAATTTTTTATACATTTCATTATTATCTTTCTTTTTATATATATTTAATCTTAATATTAACTTTTATATCATATTATATATTTTTTTTTATAATTAGTGTCTGTGAATTTTCGTATTTTTTATTTTGTATTATATTCATATTCTTGTGCCATATATATTATCACCATCCTCATTTTGAACCATTAAGGTAAGTTGCATTTTAAATATGAAAAAATTTTGCATTTAAGTATTTTTTTTGTTATTATTTTCTTATGAGTTAAGAATTTTAAATATTGAAATTTTGCATTTGAAGTATTTTATTTTGTATTATTTTCGTAAAAAGAATTTTAAATATTAAAATTTTGCATTTAAGTATTTTATTTTGATATTATTTTCTTATGAGTTTATTAAAAAAATTTTAAATATTAAAATTTTGCATTTAAGTATTTTTTTTTTATATTATTTTCTTATGAGTTTATTAAAAGAGTTTTAAATATTAAAATTTTGCATTTAAGTATTTTATTTTGTATTATTTTCGTATGAGTTTAAAAAGAATTATGTGTTCATCACATTGCAATGGGAAGGGGGGAGGGGGACTCATAAAGTCATATGCGGTTTTTCATTGGTTTAAATTTGTTGTTTATGTCATGCTTTCATGTTTGTTTATTACCATAGATTTTTTTTTATGCTATTGTTATTTCGGAACTTTAACCATTGAATATTTTTAAATTAACTGAGTAACTATTATTTTTAGACGGATTTTATGTTATGCTTTGTTTTTTTTTTTTTGTAGGTATTTTGTCATTTTCTGCACTAATAATTTGAATGTGAGAACGGAAAATTATCGCTTTTAGTATAAAACGCATATGACTCGTCAAGTCATATGCGGTTTTTCATTGGTTTAAATTCGTTTGTCATATAATATTAAAATAGTTTTTTTTTTTTCATTGTTATTTCGGAACTTTACCCATTGAATATTTTGGTATGTACGTATTAACGGTACCTTGGCGACAGTTGCGCCAATAAAGAGCACACGCGCCAACCGCAGCTACAGATTTGGCGGTTTTTAAGTGGCACCAATCTATTCTATTGGTTTGGTAACCTTAGTAGCTGTTAGATTGGCGACACTTAAAAACCGCCAAGTCTGTCGCCAAGGTACCGTTAATACGTAAGTACCAAACAATTATATGTTGGCTTGATATTATATTTGTTATTACTGTTTCTTGATATCAGTGTTTAATTTTGTTGAATCTCTCAGCAATTAATTTTGTTTGCGATTAATTTGTTTAACAAACTCAGTATTTATTATCTTTTTTATTTTTCATATTTTGGTGATCTTAAAGTAATAAAAATTCAGCATAAAATAAAAGTGTAGTAGATGCCTTTTATATTCAGTGACGGATTTAGGTATAGGCCCGGGCCCTTAGGGTGGCAAATTTTTTCGAGGCGGCAAAAAATTTGAAATCGATTTTTTTTTATCAGCTGTAAGATCGAATTTTAATGCTTCTTTTCTTGCTTTGACAACCTAAAGATACCAATATTTAAAGGGTAGAATTATTTTTAGAAATAATTAATCGTATAAGTAGTGAAATTTAATATATCTAACAAATTGGTACTAAAAAAAAAAAATGTTCGTATATATAGGTACTAAAAGTATAGCATTTATCTATTGATGCTAGATTTTTCTTAAAAAAAAAAATCTAAATGTAGCGTTTGTTTGTTCATCATTATAACACAAAATATTAATTCACCACCATATTTAATTATACCTTTGTCCGGTTACTCAAAAACTTTATTATTTTTTTTTTAATCTCGCATAAAATTTTCTAGTTTTACATAATGTGAGGCGTTTTTCAAAGATTACCATGATCAATTTAGAAAGGTCATACTAGAATTTGGAAAATGACAAAAATATACAGAAATAGAAATTTTATTTCTATGTTTTAATTTATATTTAATTTGTGCTTAAATTCAATACCTAAATTTAATTCTAATCCATTATTACTATTCATTATTATTATTATTATTATTATATATAGTAATGGCGTCAAATTAATTTGGGCCTAGGGCGCTATCGAACCTAAATCCGTTACAGTTTATATTCTTATATTTACGTGTTTTATCTAGGAAGAAAAATCATAAAAATGAAAGATTTCGTTACTATTATTAACTTTATCAAATATTTAATATACTACAGCACGCGCGAGTAATTCTGTATTTGTTTGTTGTTTCTAATTTTGTGTGTTTCCCTATATCACAATTTCAAGGTTTTTTTTTTTTTTAAATTTTAATAGAAATCTTAACTAATATTAAAACCTGATTTAAAATATTGCTTTTTTTTTGTCTCTGAACATGCGCTATATAAAAAGAGGTTATTGTATTTTATGTTTACATAAAAAAAGCATTTATTGTTAAAATTGTGCATATTAATTTTTCTTTCAATTGTTTATTATAAAAAGAATTTAGAGTAATTTTATTTGTGTTTATAATTTCATGTTTTTTATTAACTTTTCGTTTCAATATTGATACTTTGTAAGTTACTATACTTCTTTTATTTAATTAAATTATTAAATTGTACGCGAAAACCAGTTTTTCAATATGACAATGAAGTTTCGGCAAAAATTTTTTTTTTTTTTTTAATTTTAGAAACGTTCCAAAATATGTAAAAGCACTGCTGTTACGAGTAATTCTGTATTTCTAATTATGTTAATTAAAACAATATATTACAATTTCAAGTCATTTTTTAAAATTTTAATAGAAATCTTAACTAATATTAAAATCCTGATTTAAATGCTTTTTTCACTCTGAACATGCGCCATAAAAAGAGGTTATTGTATTTTATGCTTATATAAAAAAGCATTTGTTAAAATTGTGGATATTATTTTTTTTTTTAATTGTTTATTATAAAAGAATTTAGAGGGATTTTATTTGTGTTTATATTTCCATGTTTTTATAATTAATAATATATTCAATTAATTAATCAATCAATTTATTCAATTAATTCTAATTATGTTAATTAAAACCTTACATTACGATTTCAAGTATTTTTTTAACTTTAATGAAATCAACTAATATTAAAACCTGATTTAAAACGTTTTTTTTTTTTTGTGTCTCTGAATATGCGCCGTATAAAAAAGGTTATTGTATTTTATGCTAATATAAAAAAGCATTTGTTAAAATTGTGGATATTACTTTTTATTTCAATTGTTTATTATAAAAGAATTTAGAGTAATTTTATAATTTTATGTTTTTTATTAAGCTTTCATTTTATTATTAATACTTTTCAAGTTATACTTCTATCATTTAATTAAATTATTAAATTTTGAGTGAAAAACAGTTTTCAATATGGCAAAGAAGTTTCGGCAAAAAAACATAATTTATTTATTTTTAATTTAAAAACGTTCCAAGAAATTTTAAAGCAGTGCTCAATTTTCAGGTAATTCTGTATTTTCTAATTATGTTAATTAAAACAATACATCACAGTTTCAAGTCTTTTTTTAAATTTTAATAGAAATCTTAACTATTAAAACTTAACTAATATTAATTTGCTTTTTTTTTTTTGTCTGTGAACATGCGCCGTATAAAAGAGGTTATTGTATTTTATGTTTACATAAAAAGCTTTTTTTAAAAAATTGTGGATATTATTTTTTTAATTCAATTGTTTATTATAAAAAATTTAGAGTAATTTTATTTGTGTTCATATTTTCAGTTTTTTATAATTAATAATATGTTCAATTAATTAATAAATTTTAATTTAATTAATAAATCTTTTTAATTAATCCACTAATCAATTTTTATTTCAATTGTTTATTATAAAATAATGAGAGTAATTTCATTTGTTTATAATTTTTTTTTTTATTAGCTTTCATTTTATTATTGATACTTTTCATGTTATGTTTCTTTTATTTAATTTAATTATCAAATTTTACATGAAAACCAATTTTCTTTCATTATGGCAAAAAATTCAATTAATTATTGATACTTTTAAGTTATAGTTCTTTTATTTAATTAATTATTAAATCTTACGTGAAAACCAATTTTCATTATAGCAAAAAAAAAAAAAAAAAAATTCATTTTATTATTGATACGTTATAAATTATACTTCTTTTGTTTAATTAAATTATTAAATTATATGTGAAACCATT
Organism: Caerostris extrusa; assembly: GCA_021605095.1. Taxonomy (NCBI): domain Eukaryota; kingdom Metazoa; phylum Arthropoda; class Arachnida; order Araneae; family Araneidae; genus Caerostris; species Caerostris extrusa. The sequence continues at coordinate 15,508 of BPLR01014256.1, read as the reverse complement.
TTTTTCTTACATTATGGCAAAAAAATTATTTTATTATTGATACTTTTAAAGCTATATTTCTCTTATTTAATTAGATTATTAAATTTTACTTGAAACCAATTTTTTTTATTATGACAAAAAATTATTTTATTATTGATATTTTTAAGTTATACTTCTTTTTATTTAATTAAATTACTAAATTTTACGTGAAAATCAATTTTCTTACATTATGGCAAAAAATTCATTTTATTGTTGATACTTTAAAGTATAGTTCTTTTATTTAATTAAATTATACGTGAAAACCAATTTTCTTTCATTACGGCAAAAAATTCATTTTATTATTGATACTTTTAAAATATATTTCTTTTATTTCATTAAAGTATTAAATTTTACGTGAAAACAATTTTCTTTCATTACGCGCCAAAAAAATTCATTTTTATTATTGAGTTTTAATTAGGGCTATATTTCTTTTATTTAAAAAAGTCTTAAATTAAATCGTGAAAACCAATTTTTTTTCATTACGGCAAAAAAATTCATTTTTATATTATTGATACTTTTAAAGCTATATTTCTTTTATTTAATTAAAACCACTTATTAATTCGAAAAAAAGGGATTTACGTGAAAACCAATTTTCTTTCATAATGGCAAAAAAAAAAAAAAAAAAAAAGTTACTATTAATTTTAAATCTTTTTATTTTTTTTTTTTTTAACGAGAAAGCTTTTATTTTGTTAGGTCGTAAGGCTAAAAAACGTTTTTGCATTAACGAGACATTTTTTTTTTCAAAAAAATATCTTGATATTTTGAGCATTCTATATATATATTCCCTTTCATATATATATTTGACATTTTAAAATATAAAAACTTCATAACGGTTGGAATTGAAATAAAATTGCATCATTTTCAACTGATACTTAAAAACGATTCAAATGCAAAAAGTAATTTTTATCTGTAAAAGTTGAATACTTAAATATATTTGTACCATCGTATTTCCACTTTGTGCAAAAGATCTCTGCTAAAGAATAAATCAGACGCCAAAAATTTTTGTGGATATCATTTGCAAATATTTTTGTTATATCGTTGCATTCAAATAATACACAATTGTAGTCAGAAAGTTGAAATTATTAATTCGCCATTTAAGCGATAAAGCTTCTGAAAAACTTAATATATTTATTTTCTTAAAATAATAACGTGTTAATGCTAATTTATGTGGTTAAAAAATTTTTTTCGGTTCCGTTATTTCTCTCTACAGTTCTTGATTTCTTACGAATTCCTTAAAAATAATTATTCTTCTACAACATATATTTATGAAATTTTCTACGTAAATTATAAAAAATCTCAAAATAAATATTTGGATATAGATAAGATAAACTTGCTCCTTTTCAGCTAAATATGTTTGTTTTATTAAAAAAAAATCTGTGTAAAAGTTATCTGTTTGATTCTATTGTTATCTTTAGTATCTTTCCCTTGTACGAATCTTGATAAGATGTCCTGAACGTTTCTTTTTATGAATATCTTCTTTTTTTTACGATGAGTGCCCCCACCCTCCACCCCGCCGCTCTTAAAAATAATAATTCTAGAACTAATTTATGAAATATTCTCTAATTTACCAAATGTTCTACTTTAAATTGTTAAAAAAATCTCAAAATATATATTTAGATATAGATAGATAAACTTGCTCATTTTCCTGTTGAATATGTTTGTTTTATTAAAAAAAAAAATTTTACTAACCCATTGGCATTCCTTAAATACTTTTTTGTAAAAGCTATCCGTTTGATTCTATTATCTTTAGAGATGTAAGATTTACGAATATCTTTCTCTTATACGAATCTTGATACGATGTTTGGAACGTTTCTTTTTGTGATGAGTGTCCCCCCCCTCTCGCTCTTAAAAATATAATTCTAGAACGTACATTTGTGAAATTTTCTACTTAAATTATTATAAAAAAATCTCAAATATATATCTAGATATAGATAGATAAACGTGCTCATTTTCCTTCTAAATATGTTTATTTTATTAAAAAAAGCTATATTAACTATTGTATTTATTTAAATATTTCTTTACAAAAACTATCCGTTTGATTCTATTATTTTAGAGATGTAAAACTTGCGAATATCTTTCTCTTGTATTAATCTTGATATGATGTCTTGAGAATTCTTTTACGATGAGTGAATAGAATAGAAATAGAGATGGTCGTCGTCGTGTGGCTAAAAGCCAGGAAATATCGCACCAGGGCAGGTTGATTTTTGATATGAGATGCTTTATTACACACGTTCTAAGAATTCCATCGAATCGCCTCATTTCTGAAAGTTTTGCAGGCTTAAATAAATCCACCCGGGGACTCGAACCCCAGCCCTTCGTCACGTTACCTACCCAAATTGCCACTAGGCCACGAGTTGGGCACTTGCGAATCACTGGGCCGTTGTAGTTATATTTTTCAAACTGTCAATGAAAATAATTTTTCAAAACTATTTTCTAATTTTTTTTTCCAACTAAGGTGCAATTAAGTGATGATTTACTTAAACTTATATTAATTTAATTTATTTAAACTCATATTAATTTAATTTAATTTACTTAAACTTATTTTAATTTAATTTGCTTAACTTAAATTTACTTAAACTTTATTTACTTATTTTTAATAAGCTCATTGTTTTTCTGAGTTCCAACCGCGTTGGATGGCATCTGGACATAAAAAAAAATAATTAAATTAAATAGTTATCATTATTTAAATTACTTTTTAAACGGAATCTGGATCATATTCCCGTTTTTAATCTGAACTTCAAAAAAAAAATTAAAAAAAAATAAATAAATAAATTAAAAGCATTAATTATCTATTTTAAAAAGTATAATGTACTACATAATAAGGCGATCCATTTCAATATTTCTGTCCATTTTCTAATAATCAAATGTTTATTCAAACCCCGGCAGCTGGTCTATATGTATGATTCACAGCCCTACGAATTTGAAAACCCACCTGCAAGAATTTAATATACATATTTTGCGCCGGTATCTATTGTTCACCAAAAGCAATATGCCAAAAGGTTGCAGTATTAAGACAACAATTTTGCAAAACATGCCGCTGCTTTATAATCAAATCCAAACGATTCGAAAACCATCTGCAAAAGAATTTTGTATGTATATTTTTGCATTGATATCCATTGCTCAGCGAAAACGGCTAGTTTTAACCGGCAAAAAGGGTCCAGTGTTAAGATACATAAAAACATCTGCGTGTACCACATAAAAAACGTCTGCGTGTACCACGAGAAAGATCTCCAGAAAATGTAAACATTTTCCCGTATACTTCGTTTAAAAATTTGTCGATCAGGAAGTATTGTTGCATCGTAGGCCTGAGAAAAAAAGGGTGCAGCTTTTAGTTTGGATACTTTGAATGTTTAGATCTGTTTAGTCTATCATTATAAATGTCCTAAGCAATTTTTTTTCTGTTATGTCTATTTAATCGTTCAACAAAATCGGAAGTTCTTTAAAAATAATCCTTAATTAAATAATATAAAAATATAATGACTGCCTGATGAAGCGTTAAAAAAAATAATACTAAATCTGTGTAAGAAGTTAGTAGTTAGCTCTGTGTACTTTTTCTAAACTCTTTCAACTTATAAACCAGACTTTTTTTCATGAGGAATCAGATTCTGAAAGACATCATCTTATCTGTCTAGTATATATAAACTGCCGTAATTATACATATCACAAAAAATAAAAGGGATTTTAGAGCACTGTTATTTTTCATAGAAATTTAATGACGTGTAGGGATAATTTTTATTCATATAAGCTTCAATGCAGAATTTTTCTTTAAAAATTTTAGTTTTTCTCTAGATACGCAGTTCATAATTTTTTTTTTTTTTAATTCAGCAAAATAAAAATATATTTAAAATGAAATGAAATTTGAATGAAACTGGAATTTTAAAATTTATTTTTTTTTAAAAACTGTTAACTTTTATTGAAACAAAATTATTTTGTCTTCGTAATTAATTGTTTTTACTAAGCAAAACGTGACTTTTTGAACTTATGCAAAATAATAATTACGTTTTGTTTTGGGACTCTTCCTTTTTTTTAAAATTTAATTGCATAACTACTGAATGTTAAAAAGTGTTATTTTAAATTTTTTTTTGTTCATTATCTGTTTACTTACTCTGTTAAAAAAAAAAAATGCATTAAAAATCGGAATTTACATGTGGGATTTATTTAAAAAATTTTCAGCTCATTTTTAACCTCGAAAATAATAAATATAATAATACTAAAAAAAAAAAAAATCATCTTAACTCTTCTCTAGAAATGCATTTCCTGTATATTTTTTTTTAAAAACTGTGCAATATTAAAATACATTCAAAATAAAATTAAATTTGAATTAAATTTACATAATAATACAGGAAACTGAAATTTTAAATATTTTTAATACGCTTTTATTAGCTTCACCTGTATGTATGTATGTATGTATGTATGTATGTATGTATGTATGTTTGTATGTATGTATGTATGTTTGTATGTATGTAACTGACTTTTTCCCCTGGTAATCTGTTTCTCCTCGTATACACTATTTAAGCTGCAAAGAAACATTTACAGGCATCTTTCGGAAAGAAAACAGTTCATTCGTTTTAATACGCTTTTATATTAGTTTCACCTGTATGTTTGTTTGTTTGTAACTGACTCTTTGGGCTCGATTTTTGCCTTACTTTAAGCGATCAGATTTAAATTAAACGTTGTAGACTTATCAAGGACCGACGACACTAAAATATTTTGATGAGTTTATTATCTCATCATGATTAGGATCGCCAGGATGAGTGATTTTATTTTAACTTATGAAGAGCAATTTAACCCATGTAGAATGAAAGTATTCAGTAAAGACATTCAAACTTACGTGGGACAGTGGCACAACGGACTATTCACATTTAGCCTTTGTTTTATTCACAATTACATTATTGTAAGAACGATAGTTCCACTCCTCCGTACCGGGACCTCATCTAAATATTATAGTTTAAAAACACTAAAAACATGCTTTTAGAGTTAATCAAACTAAAAGTAAAAAATAAATTAATAGTTTAAAAAACTAAAAAAACACGCTTTTAGAGTTAATCAAACTAAAAAGTAAAAAATTAACATAAGTTAAATTAACATAAAGTTAACATAAGAATAAAATGACTGGCGAGAAAATGAATTCTAAAAGCGTGGGGTGCTTTGTATGACATTTTTAAACCAACTCTGCATTTCGAATGAAACTAGTGAAAATTATAACGATTGATATCGAGGACCCCACGCTTTTAGAATTCATTTTCTCGTCAGTCATTTTATTCTTATGTTAACAATTATTTTTTACTTTTTAGTTTGATTAACTCTAAAAGCGTGTTTTTTAGTTTTTTAAACTATTAATTTATTTTAACACTTTGTTCATTTTCATTGAAACAAAAAATTACTACATTTTTTTCATGATAATTAATAGTTTTTATTAAATAAAACTTAAGCAATATCACATATATTTTGAGTTAATTGTTTTGTTTTTGGATTATTCTTTTTTTGAAATTTAATTGCATAAAATAACTACTGAATATTAAAAAAAAAAAATTATTTATTTTAAATTTATTGTTATTTTATTTTAAATTTATGCTATTCATTGTCTGTTTATTTACTCTGTTAAAAAAAAAAATCATTAAAAATCGAAATTTACATATGTGAAACATAAAATGATTAATCATATTTTATAAATTTATTTAATTTTCTAAAAATATTGTGGGATTTACTGAAATTTTGCTGCATCGGCCAGTTTTTACTATGTGTATTAAAAAAAACAACTTGTTTTTAAATTATTGTTAGTTGTACTTGATTAATACGCAGATAATTTAATGTGTCCATCACTGACAATTCTAAAATATCGTGAGGAGTAGTTTTAAATCTTCTTAATAGTGGAATGAGATCTCTTACGAAGTTAAAAGTCATGAACATTTAATAATGTAACCCAATATCAACTGGAAACACCAATTGCATCATTGTAATTATATTTCACCATTGTTTATGCCATGCTGCCTTTATATTTAATTTTCTTATAATTTGTCAGACATGAGAATGAATGTAGCGTAAAATTGACCTGGCACTCGCTGTATGTATCTCCTTATCAATAATGTCATAGTGTTAACCAAATTTTATTTCGGCCAAAAAATGTTTGACAGAAAATGTCCTATTGTTCAGGTGTGTTCAATCGTTGAGATTAATTAATACGCGTTGATGTTATTACGGGACCTGATGGCCGAGTAACTATCGCTCTGTGCTACAGTTTTTGATTCGAGTCCCGGCGGTGCCATGGATGTTTGTTGTGGTTCGCAATCCACTTTAAACCGTAGGTCCCTGTTGTTCGGGTGTGTTCGATCGTTGAGATTGATTAATACGTGCTGATGTTATTGCGGGGCCTGATGGCCGAGTGACTAGCGCTTGGTGCCACAGGTTTCGGATTCGAGTCTCGGCGGTGCCATGGATGTTTGTAGTGATTCGGAATCCACTTTAAAGCGGTCAAATAAAAGACTGTAAAGCATTGGCCATCGGGCTGTTCTTGTCTAGAAATCTACCACATGGCAGACAATATTGGTCCACCATGGAGCTATTGCGCCAGTAAAAGAAGATTAATTGCTCATATTGCAATTCAAAAACATCAACAAAAATTACTTCATTTTTTAAAATTATTTTATACATTATTAATCAATTTAGTTATAATTGTTTTCAAAGTTTTTTTTTTTTTTGCTTTAAAATTGTTAACTTTCATATTAATTAAATATTAATTTCAATCAGCCATAACAGTTCAAAATGATTAAATTCTTTAGTGCTTTTCAAGTTTCTAAAGGTTTTTTATCCTTGAGTTTGGACTCCAAATTAATAAATGATGATGTTTCATGCTTATTTCCCAAATATTTTAAAGTTGTAATTACTTTCTTGGGGTATGAATTACTTTATTGGGCCAAGTGACTAGCCCTCTGGCACTCGCTGCCATAGGTTTCGGGTTCGAGTCCCGGCGGTGCCATGGATGGTTCGAAATCCACTTCAAACAGTAGGTCCCGGTCTGATAGGACTGTAGAGCATTAGGCTTCGGGCTGACAACTCCATGCCTTAAAAATAAATCCTCTCCTGTCTAGAAATCTGCCAGCGGGTAAACAGCTTGGCCCATCATAGAGCTGTAGCGCCAATTGATAATGTTTTACGAGCTATTGATATTTAAGTACCAATACTGCTAAACAATTTTTTAAATGCTATACTAGTGTAGAATCCCCCATAACGAAGTGGAACTTTATTTGTACGATATGATGACTAGATAGCTTTATTTTTATTTTTATACTGTCGAAAATTACGACTGCGTATTGGCTGAAAATAACGAGCATTTGAAAGACTTTCTGCATTATTAATTGTGTGCTTTTTTTTTTTTTCTTGCAGTTGTACATATTTATATATATCATGATGTATTCCTCTGACAATGAAACTTCGTGCACTTCTGCCTCAGAGTAAGTAATATTCTTTAAGACATTTTAATTTTTTCTTTATGCGGTGTGTTTCTTTATCAAAGTACACTGAAGTGACAAAAGTCATGGGATACCTCTTAATATCGTGTCGGCCCTCCTTTCGCCCGGCGAAGTGCAGCAACTCGACGTGGCATGGACTCAACAAGTCGTTGGAAGTCTTCTGCAGGAATATTGAGCCATGCTGTCTCGATAGACGTCCATAATTGTGAAAGCGTTGATGGTGCATAACAGACCTCTCGATGATCTCCCATAAATGCTCGATGGGATTCATGTCGGGCGATCTAGGTGGCCAGATCATTCGTTGGAATTTCCAGAATGTTCTTCAAACCAATCGGAACAGTTGTGACCATACATGGCGCATTGTCATCCATAAAATCCATCGTTATGAACTCCAAATTGCTGCAAGTGATCTCTAAGTAGCTGAACATAAGCATTTCCAGTCAATGTTCGGTCCAGTCGCACCAGAGGACCAAGTCCATGCCATGAAAAATACAGCCCACACCATTACGGAGCCACCACCAGCTTGAACAGTGCCTTGCTGACAGTTTGGGTCCATGGCTTCGTGGAGTCTGCTCGAACCCTACCATCAGCTCTTACCAACTCAAATCGTGACTCATCGGACCAGGCCACGGTTTTCCATTCATCTAGGGACCAACCGATATGCTCATTATCGCTGCAAGCGATGTCGTTCTGTCAGTAAAGGCACTCGAGTCGGTCTTCTGCTGGAATAGCCCAAGAAAGCCAAATTTCTCCGCACAGTTCTAACAGACAAGTCCCTTGTACGTCCCACATTGATTTCTGTGGTTATTTGACGCAGTGTTGCTTGTCTGTTAGAATTTATCTTTGCAGACGTCGCCGGTCTCGGTCGTTAAGTGCAGGCGGTCGACCACTGCGCTGTCCATGGTGGGATGTTATGCCTGAAATTTCATACTCTCGAAACTCTTGACACAGTGGATCTGGGAATGTTGAATTCCCTAACGATTTGTACATTCCGAAATGGCATGACCCATGCGTCTAGCTCCAACTAACATTCCGCGTTCAAAGTCTGTTAATTCCCGTCGTGCGGTCATCATCACGTCAAAACCTCTTCACATGAATAACTTGAACAGAATTGAAAGCTTTGCGCATTTATGTTCTACGCGATGTGCCATCTGAAAATTTGCATTTATCCCAAAGTGTATCTTGTAATGATATGTCTTCTTCAATAATTCTAACGCTGTGGGATCTTGGGTAATGAGAAGGCGGATTGGATTCTCTTGCCAAAAAAAGGAACAACCATCACCCAAAGCTTTTTGTAAAGACATCTCTTTTCACTCGATGAAACTGATGATCCGAGACTTTTTCGGAACACTCTATCTGATAATCTACGTGAAGGCAACTCATCTAAAACCTGGTTTAACTTTTATTCTAAACATCCCTGATCAGCCCAGGTTTAAAGCTGTTGCCCTTTTCAGACTCCTGACGGGCCATGATTGTATGGCCAATCATCTTTTTCGTATGAAAATATTTGAAAGCCCAAAATGCATGCTCTGCAGCAGTCTTGGAGAGGACATGGATTCATCTCACCTTCCTGTCTGCCCTGCACTTGTTTCCTCTACTGTGTTACTGGGAGGCTAGGGCCCTTATGGGCTACACATGTCACTATGTGATTTCTTTCGATTCTCGTTGTTGTTTTCATGTTCTTTTTCTTTTTATTCTATTACTTATTGTAGCCTGCCATTGGAAATAAAAATAATTCTAACGCTTTTGGGAACAATAGTATTGGTATTTTCTTTTTAATTTGACATGCTGACGGCTCAGCTAATGCATCCATCTGTATTTCAGAGACATCGGCTCTGAGGACACCCCAGAGGAGATGAGCGAGTTCGAACTGGACTTCAGTTCATCGTCCACCAGTTCATCTGCCGCCAGCTCAGCAGCCAGGTCAGGAGGAGCCAGCTCACCCAGTTCAGCAGCCAGTTCACCCAGACGCTCACCCCGGCTGCAGAAAAAAAGGAGCCGGATCGTGGAAGTGAGAACTGGTTTTTTTTTTTTTTCATTCAATTCCTACTATTAGCTCACATTTTCCCTATATATATCGTGTTCAAATTTTCAATCCTTAATAAAATGCTTTTGATTCATCCACTCGAGTTCAAATGCATTTTTTTTTTTTTTAACTAGTAGTGAATGACACTGGATGTTAATACAGTTTTTTTTTTTTCAAATATTAATTCATTAATTGAATTTAATTCATTAATTTTAGTTTTTTTTTTTTTTTTTTTTTTAGATTTAAGTTGCATATTAATTTCCTTATGTTGTTGTTCTAATGCAGCTGGCAATACAGAGACAATTAATCTTTATGCCATAAGCAAGGGCTGCACCGCCGTTACTCATTTAGCACTGCCCAGGAAGCACGTGTAGCTTGAAGGTATGCTACGTACGCGGAGTAACACTACCCCCACAACGTTCTATCGATCTTATTAGACAGGACCTACGATTTAAAGTGCATTCCGAACCACTGCAAACTTCCATGGCACCGCGGGTTTCGAATTCATTACCCTGTGGCATCGAGCGACATAGCGCTAGCCACTCTGCTATCATTCTCCTTAATTTCTTTATTAAAAAAATTAATATTGAATGCTTGTAAGTAGCTGATACAATGTAGGGTAAAATCATATTAACTGAAATCATAAGAAACTTCATTGATCAGTAACTCGAAAGTGAAGTATATTAGCGTAATAACAATTTTAATATCGTTGTTTTGAGAATAAAAGTATTCGAAATTCGAGCAAAGCACAAATGAAACGATGTTTCATGCTCCGTTTTAAAATTTAGAAAAATAGGTTTTTTAGCTATAATTTTAACGGCAAATATAAGTGGAAAAAAAGTTTTTTTTTAATTTTTGTTTATTATATTTTATTATAAAGTGTTAAGTCTTTTTAGATCTGTAATTTCTGTTACATATTTTAGTTTACATTCGAATTATAATTTAGTGTGAATTATAATTAATTCCCATTTCAACTTTTAGCTGAAACTGGCAAAAGAAAGTTAAAAACATTGTTATAATTTTGTAAACTGGAAAAGTTTATACTTTTTTTTTTTTTGGTACTTACGTATTAACGCCACCGCAGCTGAAGTTGCGCTAATGCGCCAATAAAAAGCTGCCAATGCGCCAAAATAGAGACTGTTTTGAATCTATGTTAAACTCTATATCGACCCATTTTCCACCGAAATCCGATTGACTACTTTGTTTTTAAATAAAGTGTTTTGAATTTTGAAAGTGTTTTGATTTTAAATAAAGTGTTTTAAGATTTATTTTTTTATGATTTGTCACAAAAATTTTAAAAGATCGCCAAAAAACCACCAAATCTGTAGGTGCGGTGGCTTTAATACGTAAGTACCCTTTTTTTTTTTTCAAGAAATGTTTTTAAATTTGCTTTTTTTTTTTTTTCTCAGAAGGAAGCTTCTGTCCCAAGGGAGGCGCTTCTGGCCCAAAGGAGGTCGACTCTGTCTCCCAGTCACCAGTCCCAGGTGAGTTTCGATACAATAAATAACGTGTTAAATCTAGAATATATAGTTTAAATAATTATTATTAAGTTCCTTAGAATGGAGAAGCAGTGCATTAAATCACTGAGCACCATCGAAAATTTAAAGTAACCAAAAGCAAATTTGAAGTGTGTTTGATACTATTGTCCTGTGTCACCACCACCAATACAAGTACGGGACTCATCACCATCAGAAATTTCCACACGTTAGACATCTTTTTCAATTCCTTATATTAGCTCACACTCTCCCTGTATATATCTTGTTCAAATTTTCAATCGTTTTAAAATATTCATCCACTCAACTTCAATACATTTTTTTTGAACTTGTACTGGATGACGCTGGATGTTAATACAGTTTTTTCAAATGTTAATTCAGTAATTAAATTTAATTAATTAATTTTAGTTTTTTTAGATTTAAGTTACATATATCTACCAATAGATGGCGGCCAGATAAACTTAAAAAAAAAAAAAAAAATGAATGAAAATTATTTATAAACGACTTTCTGCAATAGAGTGAAAAAAAAAAAAAAGTACGAATTGACTTAAAAAATTTTTTTTTACATATTATTTGTTTTTTTTTGAAAAAAATATGAAGTTAGATGAATAATAAGTTAGTGATGCAAAATGAAGATTGTTCAGAATTTTAATTGCTGATTTAATGCAAAGCACCACTTAAGAAGACACTGTAAATGAAGTCCAGGCTTATTTTGATTTCTTTGTGTATGAACATTTAAACAAAGTAAATAGCCAAGTTCAAAAAAATCAGAATATTTTTAAAACTCCTAATAAGTAAATGAAAAAAAAAGCAAACAATGCAGATCGTTATTTAATAAGGCACAGCTATAAATATTCCAAATCTGGTTCCAGGATCTGCCCCCTGAGAGCTCCGTGGGAAGGATCAGCCCCTCTCTGACGTCCACCAGGAGCTGCACCCCCTCTCTGCCGCCCAGCAGAAGCTCGCCAGTCTGTTGGGGTAATGTGTTTCCCACCTTTTTTAATACGTTTTTATTAGTTTCACCTGTATGTCTGTCTGTTTGTTTGATTATATGTATGTAACTGACTCTTTGGGCTCGATTTTTGCCCTACTTTAAGCAATCCGATTTAATTTAAACGTTGTAGACTTATCAAGGACCGACAACACAAAAATATTTTGATAAGTTTATTATCTCATCAAGATTGGGATCGCCAGGATTAGTGATTTAAACACACAGCCTTTGAAAAGTCATCTTGATCGGCAGGTAATTTTCCCCCTGGAGATCTGTTTCTCCTCATACACACTATTTAAGCTGCAAAGAAACATTTACAGACATCTTTCAGACTTTCAAACCTACGTGGGACAGCGGCACAACGGATAACGCGCCTGACTACGGATTAGGAGATTCCCTGTTCGAATCCTAGCTGGCTCGACCTATTCGCATTTAGCCTTTGTTTTATTTGCAATTAAATTATTGTAGGAACCAGCCCTCCGTACCACGATTTCATTTAAATAGTATAGTTTAAAAACACACTTTTAGAGTGAATCAAACTAAAAAGTATAAAAATAATTGTTAACATAAGAATAACATGACTGACGAGAAAATGAATGTCACTGTTCTAAAAGCGTGGGGTGCTCGATATCAATCGTTATAATTTTTCACTAGTTTCATTCCGAAATGCAGAGTTAGTTTGAAAATGTCATACAAAAGCACTCCATGCTTTTTTAGAACAGTGAGATTCATTTTCTTGTCAGTCATTTTATTCTTATGTTAACAATTATTTTTTACTTTTTAGTTTGATTCCCTCTAAAAGCGTGGTTTTTTAAAATTTTTTTAAACTATTAATTTTTTATGTTTCTTTTAAAAAGCTAATTAATTGTATTATTTGAAAAAGTTTTTCAAAATCAAAGGAGCCGATTATCCGCGCTTTGGAGAAATAGCTTAAGACCTGAATTATTAATGTAAAAAAATATATCCATGTCTGAGAATTTTCTTTTCTTCTTCAGAAAGTCCAGCAGCTGGCGCAGCTGGCCAGAGGTGTTCTGCCTCCCATCACCACCATCACCAGTACCACCACCACCAGCAGGGAAGAACTCACCCGATCGGGTAGATTTCACCCATATAGCAAGCCTGCATCTCCTGGTAATAAAATGTTCCTACATTTTTTTTTTTTTTCATATTATATTCATATATAAATGTTTGATAAAATTGTTAATTATTAGAATGACATTTATTTTTTACAAATTGTGTAACTACCATAATTTCTTGCCCATTATTATAATCAGTGAAATTTACAATAAAATTAATAAAAAAAAAACTTAAATAAAAATTTTTTGGTGTATCTTAAATAGGTTATTGTGTTATTATCTTAAGTTAATTTTTTGTAAAAATTAATTTTAAAAAGTATCATTGCTGTAAATGGGGTTTTTTTCTGAACATAGTAAAGAAAACATTAATCATTGTTCATTAACTGGTATCGCACATCCAAGTGCAAACAGGTGAAAATAGACCATAAAGAAATAATTAAATTCATTTATCGAGTGGCCACATTAATAATTGACTTATATTAATTAAGTTTATTAATTTATATTATTATATTAATAATTATAATTTATATTATTATATTAATAAAGTTCAAAAACAAGTAATTTAATTTCATTGTTCTTTGATCTAGTTTTCAAAATATTTTTTTTATTTTAATGCCACCTCTGTCAATATTAACTTTGTTTTGAATAATGTGATATGTAATGTATGACTGGAATCACTGTGGTATAATTTATTGTTATTGGAATTCTATTTGTTTCTACTACATTTTGTTCACCATTTTTACTTTCATGTTCTTCAGTATAATCAGTAAATTAGATTTAACATTATTTGGATCATTTATTGTTTTCTTTTCATCGTTAAAATGGAGTAATTTAAAAATTATCAGAAATTTTAAATTTACTGCATGAATTCAAAAATTAATAAAACACCTACATCACTGTCTGCACATATCTCGTGAATATAAAACTATGAATTTGTTCTTCACCTGTATTTATAACAAAAAGTACTTATACACGTTCCTGGTAGATAGATGCTATGACATCCGACATACCCAGGTTTAGCATTCTCAGCGAATAGATATGGTCAAGCCATGAGCCTTTCTATTACAAAATGAATAATTTTTCATATGTCTTTGTCAGATTAGATCGTGTCAATGAAGGGTTAAATTCCTAGTTAAATCTTAATTTTGAAAATTAAAGTTGATTAAATGTCATCCAGTTTCTGGAAATATTGCTTTATGCTCTTGAATTTTTTTAATGAATGCCTAATATTTAATTTCTATTTATTAATCATATTAACATTTGCAGCAGCATCACCACCAACAGCAGCAGCAGCCGACCACCACCACCATCATCATCACCTTCACCATCACCACCACCAGCAGCCAGACCACCACCACCACCACCAGCAGCCAGCCAGACCACCACCAGCAGCCCACCACCACCACCACCAGCAGCCCGACCACCACCACCACCAGTAGTTTGAACACCACCACAAACAACCCGACCACCACCACCAACCACCAGGCCAGTCACCCGATCCCAGACGGGATCTCTACCTCTGAGAACCTCTCCTTCTGGTAAGATGCTTTTAAATTGTTGTAGTTAATCATTAATTTATTAAGTAGAATTGGGGCCAGTTCTATGGTTGTTCTCACTCTGGTCAAATTGAATTTCTACAGCCTTTTTCAAATATAATATAAAAGTTTTCACTAAGTAAAAACTAAAAATATAGAAATTTTATTACCTGGGTTGCTTTGTAACAAACAAAGAACAATAAAATTTTTTTCTCAAACACTATTTATGAACAATTAGCTACTTAAAACATTTTTTTTCTACCCATTTAGATCAGTAAATCTTTTCATGGCACATCTTGTACTTATATTCTTCTTATTAAATATCATTTTTCCTGACAAATTGCCAAAGAATTCTGTTTGAGAACACAAAACTATTCTTATAAATTATATTTTTTTTGTTGATTGTTAGTAGAGTTGTTAATTATAGCTAATTTTGATTTAATTTCAATAATAAAAACTGTATTATCTTTTAATGTCAAGAATGAAATGTTCCATATAGTAAAATGTTGCAAGCAGATTTCTAATTGGACTGTTTGTGGTAGATGTGATTAAAAATTAATAATAATGTTGGAAAATTTTTGTCTTCTCAAGTAGTTATTGTTAAGAAAATTTGAAATGAATGGATTTTTGTGGTATACAATTTTTATATGAATAAAAATTCGAAAGTAATGTAAAAAAAATATACATATAGTTTGCTGATTAATATTTATTAAGATAATTTTGTATAATATAAAATTACTTGAGAATAAAGAGTAAATAAGCTACAGAAAATGTTGTATAAGTGATGAATATATATTTTTTTTACACAAAATACTAGTAAAACAAGACATAAGAATATAAGATATTTTTAGTATGCATGTTTTATGTATGTTAGTTTATGACTATTAAACAAAATACTAA